>CM069915.1:28262691-28356516 GCA_036172215.1 Camellia granthamiana | reverse complement strand
AAGTAATATCATTCTTCACCAGCAAAATTGAGCACAACTCATGACATTTTATATATGCAAAATAAATGAGCTACAAGCCCGGACAAAAATGTCTGACAAAATAATTGTAACAATACATCTGTGAAATCCTAATACATTTGTGAAATCCTAACAGTCAAATGCCCAGCTCAGCCTTCGGAATCAGTCTCCAACGGCTCGACATCCACTTGCTCATACGACACTGGCATAGTCAGTGAAACTCCAACTGCAGCAAGGACTTTGCGCCAGCCATGTTTGAACCCCCTGTTTTCGAACCAAGGGACTTGGTCCACATATTCGGCGAGCCCAGCATCTTTCTTGGCTTCGAATACTTTGGAAGCAGCCGCCTCCATTTCAGCCAACTCAGCCTCTAGACTGGCAACCGCCTTCTGGGACAATCTCAGTGCCGCTTCGCTCGCGTCCGCCTTCTTCTCGGCGTCCGCTCGGGATTGATCTGCAATGCGGGCCTTCTCTACCTCGGCCTCGGCCCGAGAAGCTTCCTGGTTCGCTCTCAAAACTGCATCCTCGGCCCTCTTCCTCTGGCCCTCCACTTGCTTTCGTAAGCGGCCAATCTGTTTCACAGCGTCGAGATGCCGACGTCCCATATCGGCTATCCTTCCGACGGTCTGTAAAGGAAGAACCCAAAAACATAACCTCAACAGCACTCGGATAAAGTGAAGAAAAGTCAGGATACGTACCAGAAGTGCCGATTACGCGGCTAATGCTGTCGCATTCAGATCTGGAAAGCCTCCATATCAGACGGCAACAACACAGACGTAGCCACACCGAATGCGACTTCTGGATCTTTAAGCGCCGAAGCGTTAGAGGGAACCGGCATATCCTTTACCATTGGACGAATGACAAAAGGAACAGCCTCATTAGATCCCTCCAATCGAGGACGCTTACCACCTTGTTCGTCTGAACCGGCCTTGAGGTCAATAGAGCGTTTCTCTGCCTTTTTCCCAACTTTTTGGCCGACCTCCCCGGCCAACGGAGATTCGGCACTCTGACCTTTTTCCTTCTCCGCTACAACCCCCAAGGACTCTGATTCGGCAACAGGGAGGGGGAGTCGAGATCCGGTGGCGGGCGGCATTTCAGACGAAAGCCCCTCTGCTCTTCGCCGTGCGGCTAACCTCTCCGCATTCGCCTTTTTGGCAAGCTTTGTCAGACTCAATCCGGCCATACCCGCGGAGTCTATGACGGGAGGATCCTCTAAGCGTTGAAGAACGTCGGCAGAAGGAAGATCCCCTGGTCCCGATGTAAACGAAGGATCGGCGGAATCCAATACCTCCTCAGAGTGGGTCTTGGATTGATCCGATTCGGTAATATTAGCTACCTCATTTCGCTCCGAATCGGACCCTTCAAAGCCTACCTGCCTCAAGTTTTTGAAGTCGGACAGAATAAGAGCAGTAAGGGAATCTTCGCCCTTCGGAATCGGTATGTTATCCGCCGCCGAGAAGGTTGTGTATGTCGGCTCGTAACAAAGCAGAATGTGAGCCGCCCTCCCCTGTTTCTGAAGGCTTCGACGGCCGAAATACCTGAGAGCAACCCTAATATCTGAAAGAACGGCGTCGTGGGTTGAAGATAGTACTTTTTTCAAACCCCTCCCTGCACAAGACAAAGCCGCAAGATTTCAATGGAATAGGTTTCACAATAAAAATGAACACACAACAAAAACAAGGAAATACTCGGCGACCTGGCCCGCCCCTCCGTCTGGGAATAGGGTCAACACGATCCTCCCCTTCGCCAAATTCCCAGTTACCCTGGACAACGACCATAACATCATCAACTCTTTTCCCAGAGCTGGAAAGCATAGTGATTAGTTAATGATCGGTGTCCTTAGCTCTAAGGAAATAACGCCCTTGCTGACCGGAAGACTTAGCCAAGGCATAACAGTGCCGAATAGCCGGAATGCCAAGGTTAATTCCAAGACGAAGATTCAGCGCTACAATCCCCATTATAATTCTAAAGAAATTCACGTTAGGTTGAGAAGGGATTAAATCCCAATGGCGAAGCACAGCCCTTAGGAATGGGTGTAGAGGGAAGTGGACTCCACCCTCTGCGATTGACAAGAGAGGAACGACGATCGTGGTTTCGTCCTCCCTCTCCATGTCAAGGGTGCCGTCTGCCAAAAGTGACAGACGGACATCATCAGGAATAGAAAAATGGCGTCTAAAACCAGCAATTCGATCCGATGAGAGGAGGTCTTTCAAATGTTTCGCCATACCCTACAGTTGACACAGATGTGCCAAAGAATAAACTGGGAATAGTTCTCGAAGCAAAGAAGTGGATAACTTACAGAGGATGAAGAAGATATTGGAGGAGATAAAGTTGCAAGAACGACCCAAAAGGCAACCCAGCGACCAGTATCACAGAATGCGAATCCGAAGGAACGCCAATCTTTAAAATCGCAATGAATAGGTATGTACGAAGAGGCAGAAGTCGGTACGACAACCAAAAAGGGGGCGTACTTAGACATGTGCTTCGAAGGCCCAACTACCAAAATTTTGGTTCTGAGTATTCAAAATTCGAAACCAAGCACTCCAGCCAACATACGTTGGGAAAATGCTTGGGGGGCAATTGTGGGAGCCGAATAAGTCGAAGAGTTAGAAGGGATGTATTCCAGAAGTCAGAGACTGTTCGGCTCCGTGCTAATCAATTAAGATGCCGAATACATTGAGATCGCCGAATATACGGGGAGATGTATGTAGGAATAAACAAAAGGATAATAAGTAAAAAGTGGGCTCTGGACCCGAGGTCCAGAGAATGAGTATAAATACAAGAGCTTCAAATTTAGAAAGGTATGTAAGAATAACTCCACTTAACTTAGTAAACAAGCTTTCTTGACCATTGAGACTGACTTGCCCGTCGGAGTGCTAACCCTGGCACCCCCGACCGGAGTGTTGGTGCTTTTACAGGTGACTAGCTGAGGATCAAGAGCGTCTCCCAGGATCTGAAGAGTATTTCCAAACCACATCCCCACAGGTACGATTGGGGAAGGTCATCTATGAGCACCCCCGCTCGCCCGATCAAAGATCGGCCTATACTAAGCATGATATCTTGTTTTTTAAAACACATGTGCTCTTATTCCGGTTAATTAGCTAGAATTACTATGTGATGCGCACAACACACAAGTATAGACTAGATCGCCTAATTTGGAACAAAGCATTGCATATCCGTTTGTTTGAAAAATGGTTTGAAGTTTGCTACTCGCAAGTAGGCTAAAATGCGGATTTTGATGAATTGTTCCAATTCAAGTAATCTAACCTTCACCCACAGGCATTCAGGTAGTTAATCACGTAAGCAAATAGCCTCATGGCAAGCATGCTTTCATGGCAATATTAACACACATGCGGTATGCTAAAGCATAAACACTCACAGTGTACTCCGAGCCAAAACAAAGAACTAGTTAGAAATCAATGCATGATCCTAGTTCATGTTAAGATGGCTAATGCAACACATGCGAAAACGCAACTAAAATAGGCTCGGCCATTCTAAAATGTCATGTGAAATGCAACTTGGTACATATATTCATATCGAAATTGAAATACAATGCAGTTAGTATGATGCGCCGAGCCCGGTGCATGCAATACAGATTAATGATGCAAACATGCGAGCATAAAATATGCTAATTTAAACATGCCCTAAAACTAACCATCGTAAGCGGTTAAGTAAAAGAGAGAAAGAAATGGGGATTGGAAGACATGCATCACACACACGCACGCTTATTACAACAATATGCCCTCTTGAGGGAGGGACCGAATAAGAAGCTAACTAGCTAATCTAAGCTAATTAAACTAATTATTACAACACAATAAATTAACTAATCCTAGTTAACTAATTGTTACAAAACGAATTGAAATAGCTAAACACATTAACTATTAAAGGTACAAACCAAAGCAAAACCTAACTATCTAAGCATGGCAGCTAAGGAAAGCAGTAAAAGCAGGAGCTTCAGAGAGAGGAATGCATGCAAGCCCGGTCGTCTTGTTCGGAAATCCAATGTGATGCCCTGATTTGCCTCTGTTTTCATTTGTTCTCAGAAACTTGCACCAAGCTCCAGAAAGCTGAAACTTCACCTTGAGAATCCTGTGGGAGGGTGGCCAACCACTTTTGGTCTCTAGAAACACCTGCCGACCACTTTTGGTTGTTGAAAAACCAGAAAAGCGGTCGGCCAGCTACTTTTTCTGGCTGGCCAGCTAGTTGTTGCTGCTGAATCCCAGTTTTCTGCAACAGAGAGCAAGAAAGGGCATGGCAATGTATTTGCAAGATATGTGTACACAACCACCCTCCCTATCATGTCATGAACTCAAGGGAGTGTAGGTTCTCGACCCTTGGGCCACCAATCGCGCATTTCCATGCATGATGGCCGAGAGGCGAAGTTGCACAATTCAATATGGAAATGAATGCACAAGTAAACACATAAAGCCTAAAACTCTATCATGTATGATCAAGAGCATCGGCGGCCGGGAATTAAGGTACGTTTCATCACTGTAAGTATGAAACGTCCCTCGTTTCCCGTGTTTGGACTAACACCTATTCCAAACACAATGCAAGCAAGCATGGCATACACAATATGACTCCGGCATGCAAGTATGCAATATGACTTAAGCATGCAAACATGCAATGCAATATGAATAACCTAACAAGGCTAATGGCATGCACAATGCTAAAGCATGTAACAACTAGCATACAATGCTAAATACTAAAAACTAGATGGCATACTCAATACAAGGCATTCATAAGGTTCTAAGCATAATGTAATGCATGCATGCACAATGCAATGCAACAAGGGCAACTTATGTAATATACCAAGCATGGCATGCTCAATGTAATATACATGGTATACTCAATGGACTTAAACCAAAAGGGTAGACCTCAATCATGCCCAAATCAGTGGCCATTGGTGATGAAATGAAGGCACATAAAGCAAGGCATGCATGCACAATGCATTGGCCATCAAAGAGGCCAAAGAGCACAACTCTCAAGAGTGCTCAATGAGTGACAAAAGTGGAAGTGTAACAACATTAAGTGCACTGAAATGAAGCAAGAAATGATGCCAAATCATTCAAACAACATAAGTAAAGCATGCTAGGGTCCTAAGGCATGAAAGCTAGCAAAGAGCAACACAAATGAGGCATGCAATACATGGCACAAATGCATGAACTAAGCATGGACAGAGCTCAAGTAGGTCAAAACAAGGACCAAAACATGCTGAGACGAGGGCTCAAAGGCCTAGGCATGCAAGCATACGAGCTAAGGCATAAGCTAGGCAAACATGGACAATACTTAGAGGCATTCAAAGCATGAATGAAGTAGGAACAAAAGCATGCTATAAGCTCTGAAATGTCATGTTAGATGATGCCAAATCATGTACACAACACAAATGAAGCATGCAATGGTGCTCAAAGCTTGAAGCAAGCAAGAGCACTTGTACTACAAGTATACAAAACATGAAGCATGTGGTTAAGGCAACCCAAAACAGTCCTAGAACATGTCAAAATGAGTCTAAAACATGTATGGAAAGAAACCAAAATGTGCTAGCATGAGGGGCGTAAGACATGATACATACAAGGCAAATAAGATGGATTACACTACACCTATTAGGACCCAGCATGGGATGACTTAAGCAATAAAAATCAGAGTTATATCATGGCATAATAACCCCAAAAACACATTGAAATGATAGCTCGCAAGCTATGGCATGAAGGCATACGCAACAGTTCATGTTAAGGCATAAAGGGGCAAATCCTCCAACGCATTGAATAAGTAACAAATGTGAATGCATGGCCATGAAACATGGACTGAAATCACATAACAAGTGATGCCAAATCATTGAAATAAGTCAAGCAATGCATGCTAGAGAATTCAATACACAAAGCTAACAAACTAGATTGAACCAAGGCTATACAAAGCAAGTCATGCATGACCAATACAACACAAATCAGACCTTAAACATGCTAAAACATGAACAAAGTCTTCTTTAAGCTAAGCCAAAAGCATGCTAAAATGACATGTTACAACATGATGCATGTTAGGCTATTTCAAGGGATTGCACTACAAGTGCAAGGAGCATCCAAAGGCTAAGCAAACCAAACCAAAACAGAGTCATGACATGGCAAAACATCACCAAAAACATGCTAAAATGGAAAGAAAACAAGCTAGAATGACATGCTACTTCATGAAGCATACAAAGCTAGTTTGTGTGATTTACACTACAAGTGTATTAACCATGCATGGGGTGACCAAAGCAAGCAAAAACGGTGGTATGCCACAGAAAAATAACCACAAATACAAGCTAAGATATGGTCAACATACACTTAGTAAAGATGCTCAAACATGAGGCATATTAAGGCATGTATTGAAAATGCAAGGAGAGGGGATGGCCCTCCCCTTCTTAGGACCTTAAAAGACCATCCCCACCACTGAAATCCCTCTGGATTTCAGTGGCGAGAAGGCCAAAACAAGATGGTCCCGAAGCTCACAAAAAAGGCTCAAAAACAAGGCCAAACAAAGCCTAAGAGGGGGTAAACAACCCCAAACACAAAAGTGATCTTAAACAAAGATCAAAAGCATGCAAAAATAGAACTTTTACAGTTATAAGTCAAGCTTAAAACAGCATGCAAGATAGGCTAAAAGCTTAAGCAAGAAAGGGGGATTTAAAGGTCAAAAGCTCACCCTTGAAGACCCTCTTTATAACTGCAACTCCAGCAGGTTTTTCAAGCTCAAGACAACCCAAGAACACCAAAATCAGCCCCTAAGCACCTCAGTAGCAAAAGGATGGTGTTTGAATGTGTTTTTGTGTGTTAAAGTAAGACAAATCTACACTTTAAGGCATAAAAATGAAGCAAACAAGGCAATATAGATACAACACTATATCTATCCTCTTCCCTCAGATATTCTGAACCTGGAGGAGGGAGGAGGAGCCTCCCTCTTATAGAAGAGGAAAGCCAAAGCTTCTTGGAGAAGCTAAGCTTGAATGCCATCCCTCCATACACATGTATGGAGAGTGGCTCAAATGCTCTCCAACTGTGCCAGCTACCCCCGAAATATCTCCAAAAATGTGCCAAAAAGCAGTCGACCACTTGAAGTGGTCGGCCTGCTAGTTTAAGTGGTCGGCCGACCACTTTAAGTGGTCAACCAGAGAAAAAACTGGTCGGCCATAGGTGGGAGAGGTCAACACACTAAATGCAAGGTGGTGGTGTGGTGGCCAACCAGAAAAGATGGCCCAAAGACCAAGAAAGCCAGTTATTTGACAAGAAAACTAGCTGGAAAAAGGAAAAGCGGTCTCCAAGGAGAAATAATGGTCTCCCACCCTTGTACCACCTTCCAAACAAGGAAAACAAGGTTTGTACCAAAAACAAACCAAAGCGGATGCAAGACGAGAAATCGGGAGGCGAAACACGCGGCCAAAACCCCCCAAAAACTAGCTGATGAGCATCAAAAGTGGCATGCAACCACAAAAGTGGTATCCCGGACCATAGTGTTCCTCTAGGCAGAGGCAACAAGGTGTGGTTCAAAAACCACGCCAAACGGAGAATGTTAAGCGGTCCTGAGACAAGACGCGCGGCCAAAGACTCCAAAAACCGGAAACTAGTCTCCAAATGGGAAAAGTGGCCTACGACCACGAAAAGTAGTCTACGACCACAGAGAGATGGTCTACAAGACCACTCCCTCCCTCTGGGAAGGAAAAACAAGACTTGGTCCGCAAACCGAGCCAAAGCACAAAAAGTTTCGAGGCCCGGAGGTAAGGCTCTCAACCAAAACTCTGAAACCTCAGAACAAGCACAACATGCACCATCACCGAGCGCTCAATCGATGATGTTTGAGTCTAAAGGTCGGTCAAAAATGGGGTGTCTACAAATAGCAAGAAAACGAAGGAAGACATACCGGAGGCAAAATGGACAACTGGAGGGAGAGAAGAGCACACACGAAACAGGGAGACCAAGAGAAAGTGACGGAGAACGAGAGTGCAAGAGAAGCCCTAGGAGAGAGACAACACAATTTAGGGAAAATGGACTAAAAGGTAAAGGGCTAGGTTTAAAAAGAAATGCAGTCTGCTCGAGCGAGAATTAAAGAAGCTTGAGCGTACTTCTTTACGCGCATCGTTTCACTCAAGCGAAGATTTATGCGCTCAAGTGCAAAAAACAAGCCTATAGAATCTCGTGCAGTCTACAAAAATGCTAGAAGAGTGAAATCTCCACTCGAGCGGGTAAGAAAAAACAACAAAGCCAAACAAACACCCTTCTAAGCAAATAAAAGCAACTCACACTGACAAGTGGGACCTAAAACAAGAAAAGATTTGAACAATAGCAAGAATGTGATACTAAGATAAGATAATCCATAAAGCATGAAGCCTGCAACCTCACAATTTTGACAATATGAAGCACAATATTCATGAGCAAAATAGATAAATATTGATCAATGAGCATAAGCTACATAGGAAAACACAACTCAGAGACAAACATGAGAGCTCACAAAATGAGTGTGTGTATGTGTGTGTGTGTGTAATCCTTAAGAGGCCACAGAGCTAGAGTTAATCCTCGTAGTGATCAGATGGCTGGACTTCCAGCAAGAGTTACTAAACATCACTAGGAAAAGTCAAACCACTAGACATCAAGGGATATTTGTTGAGTAAAACGAAGGCTCCCCCTCAATCAATGAGTCCCTATTTTTTATGTTATTTTTTTATTTGATTTTTGAATTTTCTTCTTGTGGGCACTCACAAGTAGCATGCACGCTCGAGAGTTTGGAGACCAAACCAGAGAAGCATGAAAACAATAAGGATGACCTGGTTGGTGCCTCTGAGTTAGCCTTTTCCTAATGCCCGGACTTCAATGAACTGAGAAAGGAATCGTGAAAGTGAAAAAAAGATGGTAGATGGTTAAGAGACTCAACATCACCCATGATATGCCAGTATAGGTCAATTCCTCTGAAAATGTATACGAGACACTGTTAGAGGTCCATAGAGAACTTTGATCAGTTGTACGGAAACCCCTGCAACAGTTTATCTCAATAATGTGCACATAATGAGATCATAAAGTCAATGAGTAGAAGCATTCAGAATGAGCTATGAACAAAGAAACATGAAATCTTACAAGCAGCATGAGAGGTAGTCATATGAGTCTAAATGCAAAGATGACCGGAATCAACGACAATGAGATTATAGCATCCAAGAACACATAAAGCCAATCACTCTCACCCACTCAAGTAACAGGTAACACCCTAGTGACTGAGCACTACACCCAAGGCCTTTCTAAGGAACTCAAACCTAAGAAGATCAAGGGGTTTTGTAAAAATATCAACTTTTTGATGCTCAGTGAGCACATGTCCAAGAACAATAAGGCCCTCCTCCACTAACTCTCGAATGAAATGATGACGAATGTCAATGTGTTTGGTGCTAGAGTATTGGACAGGATTTTTAGAAATGTTAATAGCACTTGTGTTATCATAGAAAAGGGTGAGAGTGTTCTGGTCTATATCATAATCATGAAGCATTTGCTTCATCCACAACATTTGTGCACAATAACTCCCTGCGGCAATGTACTTAGCCTCAGTGGTCGAAAGGAAAATGGCATTTTGCTTTTTGCTGTGCCAGGCAACCAAATTATTCCCAAGGTAAAAACACCCTTCAGATGTGCTCTTACGATCATCAGCACACCTTGCCTAGTCAGCATCAGAAAAACCAGTGATTTCAGCGATAGTGTCTGTCATGAACCAAATCCCATACCCCAATGTCCCATTAGCATACTTAATGATACGTTTGACTACAAGCAGACGAGACTTTTTAGGACAGGCTTGATAAGGGGCACAAACACCTACACTATATGTAATGTCAGGATGACTGGCTGTGAGGTACAAGAGACTCTCTTTCATACTCCTATAAAGGATAGGATCAACATCAATACCAGAGGAACCTTTGGAAAGGTGAAGGCTAGTGCTCATAAGAGTGCGAGCATATTTGGCTGACTCTAGACCAAACTTAGACACAAGGTTTTTGGCATACTTGGTCTGAGAAACAAACATACCCGAAGGAGATTGTTTAATTTGAAGACCCAAGAAGTGAGGCAACTCCCTCATCATGCTCATTTCAAACTCATGTGTCATGCAATCCGAGAAATATTTCACAAGAAAATCAGTAGTGGATCCAAACATTATATCATCAACATAAATCTGAGCAACAAGTATATGAGACTTGGTATGCTTCACAAATAAGGTCTTGTCCACACTACCCCTTTGAAAATCATTATCAAGTAGAAAGGTAGTAAGCCTATCATACCAAGCTCGAGGGGCTTGTTTTAACCCATATAATGCCTTGTCTAACTTGTAGACATGGTGTGGACATTTTGGGTCCTCAAACCCTTTTGATTGCTCAACGTAAGCCTCTTCTTTCAAGTACCCATTCAGAAAGGCACTTTTTACATCCATTTAGAACAATCTGAACCCAAAAAAGCATGCAACACCCAGTAAAATGAAAATAGATTCGAGATGTGCAACAGGGGCAAATGTCTCATCATGATCAACACCCTTTACTTGAGTATACACTTGAGCAACCAACCTCGCTTTATTTCTAACCACAGTACCATTCTCATCAGATTTATTTTTAAAGATCCACTTGGTACCTATCACATTCATGTCTTTAGGTCTTGAAACAAGAGTCCAAACTTTCTTACGTTCAAATTGACCTAATTCTTCATGCATAGCATTAACCCAACTATCATCTAGTAAGGCCTCTTTTATATTTTTAGGTTCAATTAACGACACATAGCACATATGAGATACATTTTCCCGAATTTGTTTCCGGATTTTCATTTTGTCAGAGACACTTCCAATTACCTGTTGAGTTAGATGATTCAATCTTACCTTTGCTGATGGTTTTAACTCTGGACTAGTAGTGATGGAAGCATTGGAGGTGGTGCTTCTTTGTGCATTCTTTTGACTTGGACTTGCCATTAAAGTTGGTGTCGGCTCACCTTCTTGGGCTTGACCCTGTGCTTCTCCTTGTCTTTGTGGTCTAGTATCCAAGATTGGAAACTCACCATATTCTTCCTTATGTATTGCTAGCATAGAAGAACCTGTGTCATCTATAACCACAGTGATTGATTTCATTAGAGATAAAGTGCGCAGGTTATAGACACGAAAAGCTCTATTAATGGTTGAATACCCTAGAAAAATACCGTCATCACTCTGGGAGTCGAATTTTCCCAACAGCTCTCTATCTTTGAAAATATAACATTTACTCCCAAAAGTTTTGAAATATTTTACATTAGGTTTCAACCCTTTCCACAGTTCATATGGAGTTTGTAAAGTGACGGGCCTTAAATACACACGTTTCACAGCATAAATAGCGGTATTTAAGGCTTCAACCCAAAACTTAAAAGGAACTTTCTTGCTAAAGAGCATGACCCTAGCCATCTCTTGAACAACCCTGTTCTTCCTCTCAACAACTCCATTTTGCTATGGAGTAATCGGAGCAGAAAACTCATGTTTTATTCCATGCATATCACAAAACTCCGAAAATGAACTATTTTGAAACTCATGACCATAATCAATTCGGATTCTTATGATACACCCAATAGAGACACCCTGTTCATTTTAGATTTTAAGGACTAAGGCCTTAAAAATCATCAAACATATCAAATTTTTCTTTTAAAAAATTAACCTATGAAAAATGAGTGTAATCATCCATAGTTTAAAAAATGTACTTATTACCTCCAATGCTTTCAGTGCGAATGGGTCCCATAAGATCCATATGAATCATTTCAAGAGGACGTTTGGTTGTGAAACTGTTCACCTTTTTATGAAGGGCACGAGTTTGCTTCCCAAGTTAACATAGTCCACACACATGGTTTACATTCTTACCCATTTTGGGTACTCCTCTCACAAGCTCTTTGTTGGCTATCTTGGTTAGGTCCTTGAAATTCATGGGACCTAATCTTTGATGTCACAAGTCAAGATTACTTATGACGGCCGAGTGACAAGTAAGATCATTAGTGGTAACAATCTCATAGCAATTATTAGATGTGCGAACCCCATGCATGACAATATTTCCCTTCTTATACAAAACTTCACATTTATTTTTTGAAAATAATACTTCATGATGGGAATCACACATTTGACTAATGCTCAAAAGATTTGCTTTAAGGCCATCAACAAGTAGAGCATTTTCGAGAATAGGAAGACCAGCCATACTTATAGAGCCCTTACCAATGACTCTATAAGTGCCACCATCTCCAAAGGTAACAATTCCTCCTTCATATTTTTCAAGAGATGTGAAGTAGGATTTATTACCAGACATGTGACGAGAGCACCTACTATCAAGATACCACATGTGTGAGTCACGTGCTTGCAGTGCAGTGTGAATAACAAAACAAGTTAAGTCACTCTTTCTCACCCACATCTTTTTGGTCTTAACAGAAGCAGGACTGGCAGGCTTGGTAAACGTCATAGCATTGTGAACACCCTCATGAATCTTGGTGTTCCACCTAGACATGTAAGGTTGTCTCCTAAACCAAAAAGTATCAGAATTTCTACCCTTTTGAGACACCTTACCAAACAACTCATAAGGATGAATGTGGCCATACCTACCACAATGATGACAAACAAAAACAGGTTTTACCTCCCGTTTGTTGATCTTACCCCCGTTAGGTAGATAAAGAGAGGAATCACCCTATTGAACCTTCAGTTTTCCCTTTGTTTAAGTCTTGACGTCATGTAATGTAAAGGCCTATCCCTTTTGAACTGTTGCATTACCATAGCCTAACCCACTTTTGTCACAACTCATCTGTTGAGACCCGAGGATGTCTTCCAATGTCTTTGACCCTTTGTTCCACATATCAATTATGGCTCTAGCATCTTTAAGTTCTTCATATTTATGACCGATCATCTCTTCTAATGCAGCTTGTGACATCTCAAGGATTTCAATCTTCTCTTCATATGTGGCATAGATTTTAAGAAGTTCATTCCTTTCAGTCTCACAAGACAAAATTTTTCCACATAGGTCTTGCCTGTCATTGGAGATCTTGATGACATGCTGTTTGGCTGTTGCAACCTCTCCCTTTAGCTTGACATTCTCACTTTCACATGCTTTGAGCTTGCAAATCAGTTTGTCATTGATCTTGGACAAGTTCAGAGATTCATCATAAAGCTTTTCATAAGCTTGTTGTAGGTCATCACCATCAATCTCATCATTGTCTTCCAAGGTTTCATTATCTTCTTTTTGCTCCTCTTTCTTTTCGATCTCATCCAGTCGAGCAACTAAAGCATGAAAGTTGATGGATGGTTGTGAAGATGACTCACCTCTTTCATGGACTTGACTAAGAATGTCCCATGCATCTTTGGCCTTCGTGCAGTGAGCAATCCGTTGTTGTTCTTCTTTAGAAATTGCTTCACGGATTATGTTCAGAACTCTTTGATTGCTCGGATTGTCAGAACTTTCAGCACCCTCTTCAATTACTTGCCAACCTTCAGGGTCATGAGCTCTAAGATACATCATCATTCGTATCTTCCAGAATAAGTAATCACTCCCATCAAAGGTAGGAGCACGGTGCAGACTCTGACCATGAGCAAACTCAACTAGCTTTGGAGATGGTTGAGTGGCAATAGACCAGAATGCCATGTAGGTAATATTTCCATCTTCGCTGAATTCGGTTTCTTCGGGTTCTTGCTCTAACCCGCTTTTATCATCCCAAGTCACAGTATAGACTTTCTTGCAATTCTTTTTTGATGGACATTCAAGTGCAATATGTCCAAACCCTTGACATTTATAGCACTTGACACCTTGCCCCTTCACAGTCTTCTTCTCAGTATTTGAAGCAACTTTTGAAGGAAAAGTTTTGAATTTTTCGTTACCCTTATCTTTTGAACTAGAGTCCTTGAAATTCGACTTCTTTTTCTTTAAGAATTTTTTAAACTGTTTGGTAAACATAGTCGTCATTTCAGACTCTAGATCAAATTCAACCTCAGGGGTCTTAGTAGTCTCATGAGTACTAGTAAAAGCCACACTATCTTTTTGTTTTTTCTTAGAAATTTGGTGGGCTTCATAAGTCTGCAAGTTTCCAACTAACTGATCAAGCTTGAGGGTATCAACATTTTGAGCCTCCTCAATAACTATAACTTTTGATTGGAACCTCTCAAGTAAAGACCTCAAAATTTTTCCAACAACCTTAGTTTCAGGGATTTTTTTCATCGAGAGTGAAACAGGAATTCATGATGTCACTAAGTTTAGCATAAAAATCATTAAACGTCTCATCACCACGCATAAAAAGAGTTTCAAAAGAGGAGGTGAGATGTTAAAGTTTTGATCTTTTAACAATAGTAGTACCCTTGTGAATAGTTTCAAGAATGTCCCAAGCCTCTTTTGCTACCTCACACATGCAGATACGACGAAACTCTTTAGGTGTGACAGAGCAAAAGAGGGAATTGAGAGCTTTACTGTTCCAACTCGAGTTTTGATAATCGATTGCGTCCCATCTACTGAGTGGTTTGGGGATATCAGCACCATCAATGGTGACAACAGGTTCACTCCACCCATAGAGCACACAATGCCAAACTTTCTCATCGATAGATTTTAAAACACCCTCATATGAGCTTTCCAATAAGAATAGTTTGTACCATCGAGTAACGGAGGTCTATGGGTCGAGTTACCTTCGTGAATTGAATTAATATCACAAATCACACAAAATCACACTCCTATAGTTTTGAGAAATACAAAGAGTGACCCGCTTTGATACTAATTGAAAAACCTAAATGATTCGTGATTCAGACTAGCTTCATTGCAACAATACCTAAGCAAATAAAATAGACAATCTAAATCATCTAGCACATACGAAAGTGATTTAGATTGATGTTTCAAAATCAATATATCAACATAATAGATTTTTACGTGGAAAAACCATAATTGGAGCACCTCCAATTGTGATTGAAAAACCATGGGCTAAACACTTCCAATCAATCCATTATGAAAGTAAGAAAAAATACAAATTAACCAAACGAATTACCTAAACTCTATCAATCTGTCTTCAACAATCTGTATCTCTTTCACAGCAACCTTCGTCTCGGAATTGATCAGATTGATGTTGAATCCACAACATCCGTATCGAATTAACAACTGCACACAGCTTCAAACTCCTTCGAATACTCCACGCTTGATTCTCTGAATTCCATCGAAGAAAAACACTTTTGAAGTAGAACACTCAAACAATCAAACTCTTTGATGTATGTTTGTCAAACCATGTGAGTTTAATACTCAATCAAGCATCAAAGAAAACTAGCAAGATAGCCCCAGTAGAAAACCCTAGAACCCTCAAAGAAGATCTGGAAGCCATGCCCCAGATTTAAAGCAAACTGTAGTTTTATAGTTGCTGAATTCGCGATCCCCGCTCGAGCACAAGAATGGCCACTCGAGCGGGGATGCTAAAATGTGTGTTCCAAACTAATGTTCATGCTAGAGTGCTGAAACTTACGCTCGAGCGTAAAAACACAACTCATAGTATTTTTGCAGACAAGCCAAAGTACTAAGAAGGTGGAAACGCCGTTCAAGCGCAACTTTCCCCGCTCGAGCGGGAAGACCAAAAACAAAGGAAAACTTACAACTCGATAAGCCCAAGCTTGTTCACGGAATTGGCAATAAGTAGGGTCCTAACAATCATGTATTATGCTTATCTTCCATTAAGTCAGTGATGCTTTCATCCTTTCATCTATACCTCATTCTTTTAGTTGCAGTTCACGTAATTCAACTTTTTTCCCTTTTCTCTTCAGTTGCTTCAGCTAATTTTGGAAATTAATTGGATTTTGAATCGATGACTATATGAATGCATGTGGTACAAAGATATGGCCAATTAACAGTATTATTTTTTCAATAAAGAGACTCAGCTTAAGATCTCAAAGCTGGCCCCAGAAGAATCGCTAACACTTTATGTTATTACTTCTATTCACTACAACAAAAAACATTTTTGGCGACATTTTTTGGCAACTAAAATAGAAATTAGTCACCAAATGCACATAATTGGCGACCATATATTTTTTGGTCGCCAAAAACTAAACTATTGGTGACGAATTAAAAATTTGATCGCTGTTGAGTTTGGCACCAAGTGAAATTTATGGATGATAGCTAGGGAAAATTTTCTGTGACCAAACTAATATATGGCAACGAAAAGTTTAGTCACCAAATGTATTGTTTTTGGCGATATCCATTGCTTAGTCACGAAAAATATAAACGACATTCATGGCGACTTAATTAATTTAGTTGCCAATAATTAATTTCTAAAACCTACACCATTTCGTATTTGTTCTATAACTTTTAATTGCTAGAAATGACTGTGAATAAAGAGGTAATTGCCCCTTGAACTCCATCTCATTTGCTTCACTCAAGACCTCAAACAACATAAGGTATTTCTTCTATTCTTCTTCTTCTTCTCCATCTCTCTCTCCCTTTCACTCTATTTCGCTATCGACTATAGAGAGAGTGTCGTCGACTACACACCCTAGAAACGGCGTTGCCCCTTTGTCTCTTGCACAGCCGATTATGAGCCTCCCTATGGTCGCTACTGTCCACCCTCTCTCTGTTGTTGTTCTTCATATTTGTTGGAGAAGACCATAGAAAATATGTTGTTGTTCTCTATGATATATATTCTATTGTCTCTCTCTATCTCTCTCTCTCTCTCTCTCTCTCTCTCTCTCACACACACACACACACACACACACACACTTTATTTATTTATTTTTCATTTTTTATCTTCAAGGCTTGAATCTCATGCTTAGATCAACGACCCTCTGTGATCTCCAAATTCATTCTTAATCTCCAAATTTGATTCTCTCAAGTAAAAGCTCTCTCTTTTGTTTCATGGTTTATATATGTGTTTGCTTAATTTAC
Organism: Camellia granthamiana; assembly: GCA_036172215.1. Lineage (NCBI taxonomy): Eukaryota > Viridiplantae > Streptophyta > Magnoliopsida > Ericales > Theaceae > Camellia > Camellia granthamiana. Next base: position 28,339,625 of record CM069915.1, on the reverse strand, counting down.
TCTATGAATTTCTTCTTTTCACCTTCATTTTTGTTCTACGTCTCTTCTTTATCTTTTATTACATTCACTAAACTTAATTGAATTCACTGTTACTGTTTGTGTATATATACATATACATATATATATATATATATATTTGTCAATTTGTGGTGATTTGTGATTTTGTGTTTTTGATTTAGGGGTTTCATCATTTCATTATAAAAAAATTTTGATTAATTCCTGTGAAATTGTTATCCCAATATATGTAGAACTAGGTTTTTTTTTTTTTTTTCCTCTTGCCCTTTTGATTTAGGGGTTTCACGATTTTGTTTTCATTATAAAAAAACAAAAAAAAAAATCGATTAATTTCTTTTTGGAAGATTTACGATCAATTTAGCTTACTCAATGAAATGAAATGGAATGTAATGGACATTCCTTAGGCTCTCATATAGAATGAATATTTTCTTATAGTGGTAAATGATGATTCAATTTCTAATGTATTTTTCAATATTTTTTTTAAGTCAACCAAACATGGAAATTGACAATCATTTTCTTATATTGATAAATGATGTTTCCATTTCTAATGTATTTTTCATTATTTTTTTGGTCAACTAAACATGGGAATTGACATTTTGATAAAATGATTCTGTTCCACTTTATTCCAGTGAACCAAACACTACCTTAGTTCTTCAACATTTCCTTGTGAAAAATCAAAGTAAATTATTTAGTCGCAAAATTCTAAAATTATTACTCCCCAAAATGAGTTTACAAAGCAAATTGTAACGGTTAATCCCACAAATGGGTTTTATAGAGTAACTTGCATATAACCTAAAATTTTGCATATCATAGTATTGTTTTCATTTTCAAAGTTTTGTAATAGTTTTATGTCTTCATTATTTTTTTAATCAGTAGTTTTATCTGTGCTTTATTTCATGAAGTAGTACATATATTTATGTATTTCATTATTTGTGTTTTATATGGTCTTTGAAGAATTTCTTCAATTGCTACTAAATTAATTAGTTGAACATCTGCTTTTCAAGTGTTTGTCTATCCAATATCCATCATACTTGCAGAGCTTGGAAAGCTCAACTTAATTGATTGGAGTTGAGTGAGTTGATCAAAGTGAGATTGGCTTTGTTGTTCGAGTATAATATGAAGCAAGTTGATTACTCTGTTATGGACTTGGTGTATAGATTGAAATCTATTAAGAATTGTGCTGGGTTATAGCATCTTGAATGGAAGCATGCTTGTGGAGTGTTGTTGTATAGCTTTGATGTGGGTGTAGGCTTAGTGCTTATTTTTTCTTTTTTTGCTAAATTGGGTTGTATATGGTGCACTCATTGTCTAGCCCATTAATCATAAGTTTGACCACTCCTATGTGACAAGGTCAGTAAAAATTATATGCATTTTTGCATATGAATAAAAAAATAATCATTAACATATCAATTGTATAGATTTGTTGGGCAAGTGTTCCATTACTTCGACTTTTGGCCCATCATCTGCCTAAGAAATGGCCTTTTGGCTAAATTGACAAAGGGATTAGTTCATGGTTAGCATAATAATATGTTTAAGCTTAAAGATTAGCTGCACTTAATGGTAGTAGTTTGTCACTTCAGAAGATGGAAGTGGGCTTAAGCAACTTGAACACCTTATTTGGAAGGTCTTTAAAGAATCTCATGTTTAATGATCTTTCACTTTGCTTTTGTACTTGGTTTGCTTAAGAAACACATTGCTTTCCATATTGCATGAGCTAGAAGGTGCACTTTGTTTTCCTTTTTTGTTCATAATTGAAAGATGACTATTGTGTTATCTTTTTTGGTTGATCTTCAAGGTAAATGATGGATCTGTTACAACTTTTATTGTCTGCTTCATTGGAACAGCAAATACAAAATTAATCGAAGGAAATTTTAGTTGGTCTATAAAAGAAATTATATGATAGAGAAATTTATGATCGAATCCCAACCTCATTATTTTTGTTTCTGGATGGCAAGGTAATATTTGTTGAAGTGGCAAAACCTAGATCTAAGCTTTGCCAAGATGTAAAGCAAAGGCAAATACGGCATTGACAATGGAAGTGATTTCATTGGCACTATGGCAGTAATTCATTTCCCAATTGTTGCTATGTAAATTAGTAACGTCTCTCTCTCTCTCTCTCTCTCTCTCTCTCTCTCTCTTGAATTTACTAATTTTCTTAAATATTCTCTGTTAATATGAACAATTAATTAAGATAATTATATATGATCATGAGTATAATATTGTTGATATGTGGTTATGCATTATAATTTGTCATGTGATTGAGAAATTAAGGTTGTGAAATTGAAGATTTCTAGAAAGAGATGAGAGATTCTACAGTTGAATTAATTGAGTTGTTACTATTAATTTTTGTTCTCTAACTTAATTGTAATTTTATTAGAGTTTTGAATTAATCCATTGTATATAAAATATATATTTTTATGTGAAATTGATTTACAATATTATTATTGCTTGCAGGCTGCCCAACATATAAGGAAGTGAAGATGCATTTATACTATTAAGAAGCAAATTCGAACTTATTTTGTTGAACCTGTTTTGTTGTCTTAAGGAGTGGGGGATCATTAGTTAGGGTAGTTTTATATAGAAATGGTTACAACTAACTAACTCTAACAAATTCAAGATTCTAACTTCCACAACTAACACAGTTATAACGAAGATATTTATCACTCAAGTATATATAAAGTTAGAAACAAACAACACCTCAATTGGGCTTTTGGTTAGGAAATTAGAAGCAAATTAGCAAAAGCCAAGCACTATGGATGAGCTATGTGAATTGATCAAAATTAGAGTGGCCTTATGGATGAAGTCAATAAGCCCTAAGGAATCTCATTTCACAATTAATACATGAACTTATTTATAATTTGAGACATATTAGAGTTTGCTTAGGTGAAAGCGTGGGGTAGTGGCAGAGCTGATCCTTGGCTGCTGCAACTGGTTTTGATTGGTTGAGGATTAGTTAGTGATGCTATTGGATGGTTTGTAGTTTGTTTGGTATACATCTGATGGAAAGCGTGGTGGCTGCCCTTTAAGTTGGATTTGTTTGCTGTTTGTTGGTTTTTTTTTGTTGTTCTATTCACTGGTTTGTTTGGTAGTTAGTGCCTTACCAACTTGGCATTGTGCTACCAAAATGCTAGCAACTTGGAACCTTGTAAATTAACTTACAACAAGCATATATAATTTGGTGGGTATGATATGGCGGAATGAGCAGTTCCTTCAAGTACAGATACAGATCAAGGATATATATACTACAAAAGAACTTCTAAAACATTAGGATGCAGATATACCAAGAACCCCGCAAGACATATATATATATAGTATATGCATGTGTGTGTATATAACTAAAGAATAACCTACTATAGACTTATGCAACAAAATCTTTCCTTCTGAATCTTTCAAACATTCTGAAATTTCTAACTTATAATACAAAATTCACAAAAGCAAATTGAGAGTAATGTTTTGTGGACACGATCTAGGGACCAAAGATGTGTTTTAATCTCATTATCCCAATGTTTCTTCACTAAGAAGTCGTCAAAGTTCAGAAACTCTTGTTATGTTTCCTAAGAACACTATAATGATATACTAGAAACTTCACATATCTCATAATTTGCTTTTGCAATATCAAATAACTAATTATCACAATATATCATCGGCAGTAAAGTACGATTTGTGGGCACAATGCTATGAAACTATTCATATTCATTCTTCTTTTTTTCCTTTTTTTTCTTTTTTTGGAGCAACTTTTTGACCTTAATGTAAGTGAAAGCAACCTCAAGTTTAAGATTTAGGTCCTTCTGATTTCAATTTTAGTCATGAAAGTAAAGGTAGCACTTTGGATGAAATCTCATTCCATTGGTAGCTCCTACTCAGCTAATATTTGCTCTTGTTTTGGAACCTTTTGAAATTGGATTTGATCGGTATTCCATTATGACATAATTTGAGCTAGATTTTGCTTGGACAATATGCGACTGATTTACAAACTTGAAGAGATATTGCTTGTAATTAGTTCATATATACCAAGTTTTAACTGGTGAATCACGTGTTACTTTTTGATTTTGGTATATTGAAATCTTATAATTCACCGTAGGAAAATTTGCTCCTAATTTGTTAATCTATAATGTGAAACCAATGCTTTTAGACCAAGAACTTTATTATTAACATTTTAACATTGTAATTTTTTTCATATGTTTGACAGATTGGCAATGGATGGATCATAGTACGGGGAGCATCAAAGGATTACATTTTGAATTTTTAGATATATTTTGTCATAGGTTTTTGTTATGAATTTGCAAACTTAGAAGTTTTTTTGGGATTACATGTTTGAAGTTTGGGATTATAAGGGATTTGTACTTATATTAGATGTTTTGGATTTGATATTTTGCTTATATTTAATATGCTACTACTTTTGAATTAAGTTTATAATTTGGATGCTTTGCACAAGTGTGATAATTTGAATTATATTTTGCTTATGTTTATAGGTTTATGAATTATGTACTGAACAGGGAAATTGTAAAAAATAAAAAAAATAATTATAAATAATGAATTTTTGGTGACAGGTTTTTCAGTTGTAAATTTATTTTTGGTGACACTTTATTTCTGTTGCTGAGAGTCTGTGTGAATAATTTTTTTAGCGACCCAAAACTTGATTGGTCGCCAAAAGTTTTAACATTCAACAACCAATTCATTTAGTCACTGAAAGATATTTTTAGCGACGCATTTATATGTCGCTAAAACCCAACATGTCATCCGCTTAATGCTACTCGTAGCAACTAAATGTTAATTTTTGGTGACGAAATTTTAGTCTTTTGGAGACTGAAATATTTGGTTGCCGATTTATTTATAAGGCAACCAAAATTTATTTGGTCGCCAAACCATTTAGTGACAGGCCTTCAATGACTGATTTTGTTGATGTCGCGAATACTTTCAGCAACCAAAATTACACTTTTGGTGACTAAAAAAAAGGTTGCTAAAAGTGCTTTTTTTGTAGTGATTCGACTGAAGAAATGTGTTATTTTTCATTCTTCATAACATGAAAGTTTAAGGATCAGTGGAGAGTGAAGTCGCATGCATGGGTGCATTGGTAAGAATGTTGGCCTTCAAGGTCTGTGGCATTGAGAAGGTGTGAAGAATTGTGTTTGGAGTTTGTTTGTTATGCATATATGGTTTCTAAAATGAACATCAAGTCTTCTCTTCCGAAGGCCCAATAATTTTGTGCTTAGCTTGGAAGAGCAGAGACATCAGCCTGCAAGCATTTCAAATTGTTGTTTATCCTAATGTACATGAATACTTTTACGTGTTGTCTATCTAAAGTTTTTTTCAGGTGTCAACTTTAATGCTATATAGCTGCAGTTTCGGGGCAAGTTGCTTGCATGTTTGTATATGGATTGGTGGAAGGTTGAGCTGAAGTAGTAGAAAGCTTGTTGGTTTATATTTAGAAGAATGTAAATAAGAATATGATGATGATGATATCACTACAAGAAATTACACTTTTGGCGACTAAAAAAAATTTAGTTGCCAAAAGTTGTGGAATTGGCGACCAAAAATTATATCTGTCGGCAAAAGTACAAGATTTAGTTACTAATTTTTTTTTATTCGGGATATATTGGTTATTGGCGACTAAAAAAAATTAGTCACTAAAAATGGCATGGCATCCTTTGGCAACTAAAATGTTTGGTCATAAAATACCATGAAATGAAAATATTTAATCTTTTGGCGACTAAAATGTTTAGTCGTGAAAACTAAAAACAACTAAACTATTTGGTCACAAAATGTATTATTATTAGTGACTAAGCTTTTTAGTTGATAAATATATTAGTATTAGCGACTACAATGTTTTGGCAACTAAATATTTTAGTCACTGAAAGCGAAATCCATTTTGATTTAATTGCTTTCAGCAACTAAATGTTTAGTCGCCAAAACATTATGTTTGGCGACTAACTCCATTTTAGTAGCCGAAGATAAGATAATCAACAACCAATGTCAATTTAGTCGCCATTGACTATTGCCGACAAGGTTTTGGCAACCAACAGGGCAACAAAGAACTTTAGTCACCATTGACTTTCGGAGACTAAAAATTTGGTCGCCAAAAGTGTAATTTCCTGTAGTGTCATTGTTGAAATGGAATTGGAGAAGGCTTAGAATAGAAGACATAGTATCCCTTAATTTAAAAAATTCAAAACTCGAAACTCAATTCAAAAATTATTTTCAAAAATTTTCAAAAGTGCAATATTATTTTGAAAACAAAAGTGGAATATTTTGAGATGGTGATACATATATAAAATTTTCAAAAATTAATCAAACACAACTCAAAACTCAATTCAAATTTTTTTTTTTTTAAATCTCATAACCAAACACATAACTCGAAACTCCACACCACTTTCAAAACTCTACACGCAAATCGCAATCAAACATATAATAAAAAATGAAATAAAAAATTTAAAAATATATTTATAAAATAAAATAAAATATTTAAAATAAAAATTATATATTTAAAATAAAAAAATAAATCTTTTTAAATATTTAAAAATATATTTAAAAAAAATTTTAAAATACAGCATAGAAATGTATGAAATATAGTGCACATTAAAATAAAGAAATAAATATTTAAAATATAAAATATTTACCCTAAAAAAAATAAATTCAAAAAATTTCAAAATAAAACTCAAAATTTTTTTCAAAACTTATAACCAAACAAATTTTCTCTTTTTAAAACTCATAACTCAAAATACGACTCTACACTCAAATCATAATTTTAAAAATAAAATAAATAAATATTTTTTACAATTTTTTCTTTTAAAATAAAGTTTTCAAAAAAGTTTGATTTTGAGTTTTGAGTTGTGTGTTTGGCTATGAGTTTTGAAAATAATTTTTGAATCGAGTTTTGAGTAGTTTTGAGTTGTTTATTTGATTATGAGTTTTGAAAAGATTTTTGAAAATTTTTTAATTAGAATTGTGATTCTAAAAGAGAACCAAACATGTTTCTTTGTTATTATTTGACTAATTAATTGTTTATGCTTCTAGTGTTCACCTCGCTATAAACTGAAATTTTGATTGAAGTAATACTATAAAATGAATAAATAAGAATAAATTTTAAGATGAATTTTAATAGTTGTGGACAACCTATCTGTTGTTGTGTTTTTAAATAAAAGGTTGCAATTGTTAAAAAAAAAAAAAAAGCATTGTTCCAAACGTCTGCCCGAATGACTAACTGGACATTCGGGTGGACGGCCAGCCAACATTTGGTATTGGTATATATAGATGGGTTAAAGACACTTAGGGGCATTATGGACATTTTAGTGTGTAACTTTGATAACATCAGAAGGTTCTGTGAAGTGTGTAACCGGCAGTAAAAAAATGAGAGAATCTTTACATTATCAAATAAAATAGGGAAGGTTACTATAATTATTAAAACTACATGAGAGACCCTTGTATTTTTCAAAAATCTAAAGGAAGGTAAGTATAATTTACCCCCTATTTTTCTATGTTTCTAAAATATGTGTTGACTTTGTTGTGTGGTGGGTTTGTTTAGGGAGAGATTTGAAGAGATAGGAAAGAAGATCAAAAGAGAGATCAGCGATGTAACTTGTTCTTCTGATCATAATAATAATCAAACTACCATATTATATCATCCGTGTCATGTACCGGATAAAATAATATATTATTTATCAAAAATATGATAATTATATTTAATTTTTTTATATTTTATCTCTCGTAAATAAAATTTTATATAAAAGCTTAACAGTTTTGTTTCAAATGTTTGTTTACTATAGCATATAGTATAAATAGATTAAAATTGTTTTATTGACAATTAATAATTAAAATCATACATGTTATAAAAAAAAATGACATAGTTATAATATTTTACTATTGTAGAATAAAAATATATGAATTTTAAAAAATTGTCATATTGGTTTTTGAAAGGGAAATAATTAAAGAAATTTTAAAAACTTAGTGAGTAAGAAATAATCATCGTAAGATGTAAAACCGCTAAAATCATGGTTAAACCAGAAAATTATTCAAACCAAAAATGGTTTAACTTAATCAATTATGTCAAAAGACCAACCAGCTTACACAAAAATTAATTAATTAAAACTTTTAAATTTTATTTTATTAAAATTTAAACTGTCACTAAATATGGAAAGTAATCTATTAATTTAAATTTAAAATTGACACAATATAAATTTAAAATTATAATAATCTATCCCATAATTTATAAGTTTTAAATACAAATTTAAAATTATCATAATTATCTCATAATTTTGTACTAATGCGCAATAAGAGTGACATTGAAATTATCAATATATCTATATATTTTTACAAAATAATATTTTTAAGGAGAGATATTATGAGAGTTTCAAAATCTCATATAAAATTATTTTTAAAATCAAAACCTCTATATGCGATTGTAAAATAAAAGTTAAATGGAAGTTAGTCAATCGAGATTTTCTTAATTGTTTAAAATTAAGAAAATCAAAAAAAAAAAATAATATGAGATGTTGATTATAAGGCTTCTCATTAAAAATTTCCTTTTGCTTATATAAATAGAAGCATAAGATTCACTTTAGGTAAGTGAAACAATTCATTTTTTCCTTCTTTTTTCGATGTGAGATTATAAAATAAAAATTAAATAGAAGTTAGCCAATAAGAATTTTCATAATTGTTTAAAATTAAAAAAAAAATTCAATAATTTATATAAATGGAAACATAAGATTCATTTTATGTAAGTGAAACAATTCACTTTTTTCTTCTTTTTCTGATATGGGATTGTAAAATAAAAGTTAAATGGAAACTACCCAATGAAAATTTTCTTAATTGTTTAAAATTAAGAAAATTTAATAATTTTAGAATGAGGATTTGGGGCTCCTACAAATCTTCTCTCTAAAAATCTCATTTTCCTTATATAATATACTAATTTAGAATAAATAAATAATCAAAAACTAATTTTTAAAATTAAATAATAATCTAAAAAATTTATCTAGAATATTTAGTAAAAATAATTTAGAATTAATTAAATTTTATTCATTTTTTATCACAGTTACATATAAGAGAATTTTTTTTTTATTCTTATGTCATTAATTATGTGCTCTAAGTTCTTAATAGCAAACACGTGTCATAATTTAATTGGTAAAAATTAAAAAATAAATCACAAAAATTATATTTATGGTAAAATATAAATATATTTCGTCTTATGAGTTTCGTAAATTTAATTTATCATATGATAGTGGTAAATTACATTTGTCAATATATTAATTTTTTTCATGTTTTGTAAAGTCTAAAAATTTGTCTTGTATCAAAATTATAATTTATCTTATGTTATAAGATTTATGTAAAAATGGATTAAAATTCACTTGTGATATTAAATTTAGGCTTAACATAAGATTTATGCCAACTTGTCTTTCACCTAATCATTAAAAATTATCTTTATCTATTCCCCACTTATATGAATCATTTGACCTATCTATTTATTAAATTAGTAAATGGATATTTATAAGTATTTTTTATAATAATTAAAAATTTTGAACTTAGTTTAAAAAAACTATATATTTATGTTTAAAACAATTAAATGAATAGTTAAATATATTTATGGATGAAAAAATTATCTAAGATAGAGCCACCCTAAATTATAAGTCATATTCTAGTCCTAATAAATTTAAATTTTATCATAGCTTATCAATTCGTAACTGATATGAGCAAATTTGGAAGATTTTAATATTTGATTAAACACTAAAAAGTAGCTCAAAAAATTTAGCTCATGTCGATTTTTTTGCCAATAATTCTTGATTTAAGCCTAGTGCTTAAAGAATTGTCTAATTCATGTCCAATCCATAAGTTAATAGATCCACCTATTTATTTAATTTTTAATTAGTAAATACATTTTTAAAAAAAATTATAACAAAAACAGGTACATATTTGTTAGGTATATTTATTAACAATTTTCAAATTAATTAAGAAATTATGTAGTTATTCTTAAAAGAATAAATTATATTGGTAGTCCTTATATTTTAACTATTGTGTTATTTTGTCCTTGCAATTTTAATTTGCTAGATTTTGATCCTGAATTTATAATTTTGTCTTAATTTGGTCCAATTTTTATAATTACTAGTGTTTTTTTATTGAAAATACACACATGAATAGCATCTGTTATAATTTTATAAATAAAATTATAAATTTGTTCAACTCAGTAAGTGAATGTCAACCAACTCAATAATTATTTTATTTTAAAAACCTTAACCGACATTATTAATTAGACCAAATTGATACAAAATCTAAAATTAATGGTCAAAATCAAGCTAATTAAAATTACAGAAATCAAATTGACACAAGAGAAAAAATGCGAGGACTATCAATATAATTTACCCTCCTTAAAATATGTCTAATATTGATTGTATCAATATTAACATATATTTATATCTAAAAAACTATTTAAGACCAGATCAAGCTAGAACTTGAATAAAAAATTGATGGCTTGTTAAAAATATTTAATAATTATAAATTTAAATTTGATCAATTTTTCATTTAATTTTTTTCGTAATAGAATTAGGTTGTTTGATAATTATAATTTATAGTTCCAATTTTTCTTTATATTTTTTAACAAATATTTTAAAATTATATATAATTATAATTTCTTTTGGAACTTTCCTTTTCAATCTCAAATTAGTTATAACTTGAATTATATATGATTTATTTTTGAGTTCTCATCTACAAAAACTAACAATAAACATAAATTGTTTTTTGAACATTGTAAAAAATAAATAAAGAAATATATTATCAGTAATAATAATAACAAAACATATTGTTATTTATCATGTGACATCTCACCACTACATTAATAATAGACATTAAGAATAAAGCTCATTACAATAATACAGTAATAATATGTTAGATGATAAATAACATGTGATCACAATACTTTTTTTATAGTTATACAAAAGTACCCAAAATGATATATAAAATATATATATGATCCATATTCAATTTTATTATAGTAAAATTCACACTTAATCTCAACCACACATTAATTTTCCAAATCAATTCATCACCCAAACTATCTGCTATTTTTTTTTAAGTAATATTCACATTTTCAAAACTCACCCAAACAATACTCTGACCGAGCTCATCATCATCCTTGTTGTTGCCATGCTCACCACCTCCACTAACCACTATGCAACTCCAGTATAATTTTTTACTTTTGCAAATTTAAAAAGAGAATGTTGGGGAAATAAAAAAGTGCAGTTAAAGTTTTAAAGAGTTAAAAATAAAAAAAATAAAAAAATAAATGTGTGGTTTTAGTTTTTCTTATTCCATATATGAGTGATAATTTTTTTTTAAATTCATAAATTATGGAACAGTGTTCATTATTTAAAATTTTATTTATTGATGGACAAGTCAATTAAATGTTTTTATTTTTTTACAAATAAAAAATTTTGCAAAATTTTGTTTAAGAAATTTTAAAAAAAATGGCCAAATTATAAAGAACAATATAAGACGTTATATTCTATTAAAAAACTCATAACTGTATTATCAATTTACATATATCAAAAATAATAATAGCAACAATATAAAAAATACAAAAACATCCACCAAAAAAATAAAAATAAAATTTCAAATTAACTCTCAAAACAAAGATAGTTAAATGGACATATATATTTGTACTAATTTAGTAGTGGGGAAAAAAAGCAATATAGAGAAAAAAAAAATACTCACACGATAAAATAGAAATTTACAAAAAATAAATAAATAAATAAAACAAACAAACAAAGTTCAAATAAGTTTGGACTATTAACAAAGAGAGAGACTAATCTTTGCATCATTACATTTGAAGAAGAGTTGGCCGGGCTGAAAAAAAGATCAAATGTTGACTATTCTAAAAAGAGAATTGTATTGAATTTTTAATTTTATTGGGTTTTTAAAATTTTAGGATTTATATTATTTTCGGAAAGGATGAGGGTGACTTACCGTATTATTTTAAATTTTGAAATTTAAAATCATAGATAATTAGTGTCTTTATTGTTTCTTTATTTGAATTGTTTTGATCAATATTATTTTTGAAAAGAGTGAGGATGAGTTAACATATTACTTTGAATTTTAAAATTCCAAATTATAGCTAATTAGAGTTTTTTTTTTTTTTTTTTTTGGTTTATTGACTTAAGGATCTAAAAAAATTAACAAATTAACAAAATTAGTTTGAGAGTTTGAAGCTCCCACAATCAATGTTCTTAAAAAGTGTGATGGCCAGGGTGTTATCCGTCTTGTTCCTTTTTATTTAACTCCGATTTTGCCTCGTTAGTGTGTCAAGTTCTACTTAGAGTCTTGTTAATCTTTTGGGTTGTGGCGATTCGGGAACTCTCCTTGAAATTTCCATCCTTGTTCGTTTCGGTGTTAACGTTTTCCTTGCTTCGGAGGGTGTATGGCCGAGTCCGGAGTGCCCGGGAGCTTGGACCAAAAATTATAGGCTGCTGGGCCAGGGCCGCACATGCAGGGGGTGAAGCCGTACGTGCGGGAAGGCGTGAATTTCAGTGTGTTGCACACTGCTTTAAAAGCAGGTGTGGAGGGGAAGTGCGGGGAAATCCGCACGTGCGGGGATCAGTGTCGCACGTGCGGGAAGAAGGCTCCGCACGTGCCGCACGTGCAGGACGGGGCCAGTCCGAAAACTCTGTTTTTTTCTCTTCATTTGGGCTGTTTGTATACCATTTTGTTATATCACTCCCTCTCTAAAAATACAACTCTCTCCCTTCTCTCTACGTTTCTACCTCAAAAACAAGATCAAAACACTGGATCATCTTCCATCCACTTGGAATCTAACCATAGTTTCTACATCAAAGATATAGAACTCCTCAAGAGCTCTCTTGTGTGTGGTGGAGATTTGGTTCTTGGCACCATCAATCCTAGAGTTTCAACTCTTCTTCGTCATCAAAACCTTGAGGTAGGGATATTCTTGAGTTATATTTATATGTTTTGCAAGATTAAATGTTGATTTTATGTTCCTCTTGAGTTTATTTTGGAGAGTTTGGTTGTGGCTCAAGAGAGTAGAGATTTTTTTAAATAGAAGGTTTGAGACTTCAAATGTTTTGAGTTGATTTTTGAAAAGTTCACTTCTACTAATTTGGGAAAGATATTTGATGGGAGTTCACCAAGAAAATAGGGAGATGTTTTGGTTTCTAATATAAAACCCTAGAAATTTGGGGATTTTGGAAAAATGTGAACATGTCTATGGGTTTTGTTATGGTTTTATGTCAAGAGAATGATTGAGAGTGAATTTTCACCATATATTTAGCAAAATAGCAATTTACTTGATATATGATAGATGAGATGTTATTTCAACATTATTGTTAAACACTTGAAAAAAAACGTATTGTTGTGAAGTGGCAAATTGTTGTGCACCATGGCTAGTGAGAATTGTGAACATTGGAAACTAATATTTGAAAACATCACATGTAGTCTTGAATATACCACATTGTTGGGAATTATGCATGATGAGAAATTGTAGTTACGTGTTGATGACATGTGGTTGTCTTGTGAAAGAACATTGAAGGGAGGAATTGAGAAATGTGATTGTTGATATTATTGTAGAAATATTTGAAATGGAGAAATGCTTTGAGGTATTGAGAATCATTGTATTGCATATTCATTCAATTTATTATTATGCATTGTAAATTTAGATTGAAGATATTTATTTCATGAAAGAGAAAGATATTGTAATAAGAGCTATGGAAATGTGCTATGGGGTAAATACGTTGGTAAGTCCAGTTAGGAGGTGTAGATGAATTTGATAAGTTGGCCTGAGTGTCCATGGTGAAAGACCAGAAACCCGCGTGAATAGGTGTTGAGCCTTCCGGTTAATACTGATAAAAATGACAATTTGGTAATACTCATAGAGTCTATTTGCAGACACCAGCCTAGGGATTACTAGTGTCATATTTACCGCCCCTATTGATTAAAATTGGAAGTTTTGAAATGTGTTGAGATTGCAATCCTTTATTGAAAAATGGTGATCTTTAAGAAGAGCATGAAATGAAATTTCTTTAAAAGAGTATGGCATGGCATTGACATTTGCATTTTTATTGAGAGTTTGTATAACTGTACATACTTTTTAAGAATTCTCTACTTGCAGGTAAAGATGTGGTGATCCCACCGAGTTGAAGGCGTGGGTTTATTTTGTGAAGAATATATTGCTCTCTTATTTTTGTTGTACATTTTTTTGTAAGCCAATGGCTAAACGTGTATGGGTCCGAGAGACCATTTTGTGTAACCAGGCTATTGCCTTGGAAGATGTAAACCCTTAAGGGCATTTTAATTACTTGAGACTAGATGTTTCGCATGCTATAAATTCAAGTGTTTTCTTATCATTGAATGTATATTTTTATGTTAAACTTTTGTATAAATTCGTTTCATTAAACATGTAAGGATGGATGGATCTTTGTCACTATTTAGTAAATATTGTGGATGTGATTAGCTTATGTTTTTTTTTTTTTTTTTGGCATTACAAAAAGTCTCTTTTCCTTATATATATAGATAAGGAATACTGCTATATGGCAGTGCTGCATGCACCAATTAGTGTACTAATTACTGTACCAATACTAGTTATGACATTATTATTGACTAATCCCACTCATTATACAAATTACAAATATCAAAAACATCTTAAATTATGTCACATCATCAATGCTATATGTACCAGCTATTATACTAACTGGTGCACTAATTGATGAGGTGACATAATTTAAAAGGTTTTTGATATTTGAAATGTGATTAATGAGTGGGGTCAATTAATAATAATGTCATAACTAGTATTGATACACTAGTTAGTACACTAATTGGTGCATATAGCACCATTGATAAATAAGTGAAATAACTCACTTTTTCCTTCTTTTCCCGATGTGGAATTGTGTAAAATAAAAGTTAATAATTGTTTGGGCAGAAAATTTATTTCGAATCAAGCAATCTCACCTGTTTAATCTTTAATTAGGTCAATCTTGAATTTATTTCGAATTAAACAAATCTAACCAATATATTTTGATAAAACAGCAAAAATCGCGATTAAACCAGCGACTCAGTCAAATAAAAAACGGTTCACTCTATCGGCTAGGTCAAATAACCAATCAACTTATACAAAAATTAATTAATTAAAACTTTTAAATTTATTTTAATTTTAAAATTTAAAATGTTTTGAACTGAAATATATACTACACTACAATATTAAATGGGAGCATAGGATTTATATAGTGAAACAACTAATTTTTTCCTTCTTTTCCTGATGTGAGATTATAAAATAAAAATTAACAGTTGTTTGGACGGGAAGTTCATTTCTAATCAAGTAATCTCAGTGATTCATTTTTAATAAGGTCAATCTTAATTTATTTCAAATTAAACAAATTAGGCAATATGTTTTAATAAAACAACTAAAACCATGGTTAAATTAGTGAATCAGTCAAATCGAAAACGATTCAGCCTAATCAGCTAAGTCAAAAGACCAACTAATTTACAACAAAATTAATTAATTAAAACTTTTAAAATTTAAACCACTTTGAACTGAAATATGCACAATACTACAATATTAAATGGGAGTATAAGATTCACTTTATATATGTAAAACAGCTCACATTTTATTTCTTTTCTCAATGTGGGATTGTAATTATTTTAAAGTTAAATGTTATGAGAGTTTCAAAATCTCATACAAAATTATTTTTAAAATCATAACTTCTATGTGGGATTGTAAAATAAAAGTTAAATGGAAGCTAGCCAATGAGAATTTTCTTAATTGTTTAACATTAAGAAGAAAAAAAAAATTGGTATGAGATATTGATCATAGGATTTCTCACTAAAAACCTCATGTTGCTTATATAAATTGGAGCTTAGATTCACTTTATGTAAGTGAAACAATTCTCTTTTTCCTTCTTTTTCCCTATGTGAGATTGTAAAATAAAAATTAAATGAAAACTAACCAATGAGAATTTTTTTAATTGTTTAAAATTAAGAAAATTCAATAATTTATATAAATGGGAGCATAAAATTCACTTTATGTAAGTGAAACAATTTATTTTTTTTCTTTTTTTTTTCCAATGTGGGATTGTGAAATAAAATGTAAATGGAATCTAGCCAATGAGAATTTTCTTAATTGTTTAAAATTAAGAAAATTCAATAATTTTAGAATGGGGGTTTGGAACTTCTAGAAGGCTTCTCCCTCAAAAACCCCTTTATAAAATTCACTTTATATAAATAAAACAACTCACTTTTTCTTTCTTTTCTCGATGTGGGATTGTAAAATAAAAATTAACAATTATTTGGGTGAGAAGTTTATTTTCTGATCTAGCAATCTCAGTTCTTTAGTTTATTTTAAATCCAACAAATCTAACTAATATATTTTGGTAAAACCAACAAATCATTCAAACTAAAAACAATTTAGCTCAATCAGTTAAGACAAAAGACCAACCACCTTACACAAAAATTAATTAATTAAAACTTTTAAATTCTCTTTTAAAATTCAAACTGTCACTAAATATGGAAAGCAATCTATTAATTTAAATTTAAAATTGACACAATATAAATTTGCAACTATAATAATCTACTCTATAATTTATAAGTTTTAAATACAAATTTAAAATTATCATAATTATCTCATAATTTTTGTATTAAGGAGCAATAAGAGTAACGTTGAGATTATCAATATATCTTTATATTTTACAAAAGAATACTTTTAAGGAGAGATATTATTAGAGTTTCAAAATTTCATACAAAATTATTTTTAAAATCAAAACATTTATGTGGGATTGTAAAATAAAAGTTAAATGGAAGCTAATCAATGGGGATTTTCTTAATTGTTTAAAATTAAAAAAAAAAAAAATTAGTATGAGATATTGATCATAAGGCCTCTCATTAAAAATCTCATTTTGCTTATATAAATGGGAGTATAAGATTCACTTTATGTAATTGAAACAATTCGCTTTTTCTTTCTTTTTTCTATGTGAAATTGTAAAATAAAAGATAAATGAAAAGTAGCCAATAAGAATTTTCTTAATTATTTAAAATTAAAAAAAATTAATAATTTTAAAATAAGAATTTGAAATTCATAGAAAGTTTCTCCCTCAAACTTTATTTTTCATTATGTAATATATAGATAGATGGGGGAGGAGACATATATTGGAAGTCCACCACAAGGGACGATCTTGAACACTATCACGCCATGTGCTGCATGTAAACTCTTGAGAAGAAGATGCGCTGAGGAACGCCCTTTCTCTTCCTATTTTTCCGAATTTGGGGGTTGCTGTGCAGGTGCATAGTAGTTAATGTTGTGCAGTTAAATGGTATATTTCGGGACTTATTTTGATAATTCAAATCGTTTATATTTTAAAATATATCAAATAGAACATACTTATAAAAAATCAAGTTAATCAGATATCGTTTATCTATTTATCCACTCATATTTATATCTACAAAAATAAATAATATTTGTGATTTAAAATATTAAAATGAATACAAATGTGAGTAGATGAAAAAATAAACGATATCCGATTAACCTAATTTTTTGTAGGTATATTCTCCTTGATGTATTGTAAAATGTGAACAATTCAAATTATCAAAATAAATCCCAAAATAAACCCATTTAACTGCACAACAGTAACAGCTATGCTCAAATCCTATTTCTCCCCACATGAACCCCACAAATTTGCTACTGTTCACAAAGTCTTTGGTGCAAGCAACGTCTCCAAGATGCTCATAGTAATTGTGTGTGTTGATTTCCGACCACACTGCCAAACAGGTACTCAGCTGGAGAACACCGGCAAAATAGACTGCGCTCGAACGACTTGTCACAGAAAGATAAGACTCCGGCGATGGTTCTTCCACTTGGGGGCACTCCAACGATCAAGTCAGTACTCAATTATCTCTGAAAGATAGCAAATAATGCTTTAACTCACTAGCCAGAATACAAAAAGCATACCTTAGACCCACGAGAGTGCCTTACTTTTATAGCCAACACTAACTTGACTCCCCTAGAAGCCTAACTTCAATGAACTCTGGCTCAATGCCTATCTTGGACTCCCAGTTAGATAGAGATAAACTCCTTAAGAGTTTTATCCTTATCCAGACTGAGGCCCTCTCACATTCTAGGACTCTTATCCCTTATCCACTCATCTCGGATTCCGGTATCTCTGTAGATAACCTCGGCCTAGCCGAGATCACTTCGATGCCATGACTAGGACACGTCGCACCTCGGCTGGCACTTCGGTGCCACCATGGCCACGTGTTGTCATTCACAAAAATATGCCCCCACAACTGCCCCCTAGGTTCTCTTACCTCGGCATCCTAAGGTGATGGAACCGATATCATTTGATCACATAGCATGTCAACTAAGACCTGCTCTACCCTTCATTACCGAGGTCGTCACACGTCGGCGGCTCTATATGACCAAGACTATAGTGTGTTTTCTCAAATGCCTTTAGAACCAAAAACCAAGTTTTTCAAGTTCTTTAACCGAGATTGTCCCCCAAGCCGAGGTATTTACTTCATTAAATCAAGAACTCCAAGAGTTCCATTTGCGCATAAGCTGTCACGTATGATATCTCAACCGTTTTTGCCACGCGTCTTTTCCTTATTGATCAGTACCTGACACGCGCCATCAGGTCGAGTCGTTTTCTGCGTACGCCGCCTAACAGACACATCGTCCTAGGTACACTAATTGTGATTTTGCCACCTTTTCGTGTTTTAATCAAAAACTCCTCCCTCTCTCCGTCTCTTCACCTTTGCATCTTCGTTTTCTCCCAAGTTTTCTCTCTAACACTTATCTCCCAAATCCTCCATTGTTTCAAGCTCTCAAGCTCTGGAACTTGCTCCGTTCATCCTTTCTAGTGAAGCATTCACCGCTCCGCTCAATTCACCATCGTCATCCAACTTCGGCGAATCTTACACCGGCGCCATTTTTTTTGGTAAGTCACTGCTCCCCTTGTTTCGATTCTTTATTTACTTTAAACTTTGCAGTGCTTGTATACTGCCATTTGCGAATCCATTCATGCTCTTGATTATACTTGCTTGTGTTTTGAATTCCATCACTTTGAGTACCAAACATGCTTTGTTTGGGATTTTTAGTTTGTTCAATCTGCTTTTGATTCATGGCCTTTATGCACACATATGCACTGTTTCACGTGTCTCGATGTTTTTGATAGTTTATCACTGTTCTTGATTTTTAATCTGTGTTCTTGAATTTTTGCTACCTTTTTTAGTCTAAATCATACTCTTTGCCCTATTTTCTTGTTGCATTTTCTAGATTCATGCCTTCAATTCTTGTTCCTATAGTCTTAGGCTTGGGATTTGTTCTAGAACCCTTCCCTTGAGGAAAAACCAAACCAACAACCTTTAAGTTTTTTCAGAAAAATTCACCTCAGTGCTCTCTAGGGTTTTAGCTGAGGTCCCTGAAACCCACACAAACCCCTTTCTTCCGAATTCCCTTACCTTGCCCCTTTTAGCCGACATCATGGGTATGTTTATGTGGAAGGTAGACACCCCAGAGAAGCTTGAATACTTTAGGCAAGAGTTCTCCATCCCTACCGACGTTCATCTTAGGCTGGCTGGGGAGAAGGACTCCATCATGCCCAAAGACAATTCCACGCCCTTTCCAGTAGTAGCTTTCATTGAGTGTGGACTTAGGTTCCATCTTGACATCCTCTTCCGCCAAGTCCTTCACTACTATAAGCTTAACCCGATGCAATTAGCCATTAACTCTTATCGAGTCATAAACGGTATAATTGCCTTAGCTAGCAAAGAGAACGCTAGGATTACTCTAGCCGTCATCCAATACTGTTACACCATGTGTGGCCTGAAGTCAGAAAAAGGCTATATCTATTACCTTAAGTCGAGATCCACAGAATACAAACTCATCGCCGACCTCCCAGACTCCAACAAGGGTGCTGGATACGATTATTTCATTATCTCGGGCAACTAGGAGTTCCCACCAGATGACAACCTTCACCTCTACCCCTTAAGCCGAACAGTGTTCAAAGAGGGAAATGGTAAGAGCTAAGTCTCACTTTACTTGCTTTTAAGTCTTTTTTATTTTGATACTTTTGTATGTTCTAATGTCTGTTTTTTACTTGCAGTCCTTCCTCAGCCAACCAAAGACTTTCGCAAGACATTCTTCCCCAACAAAGACTTCAAGAGGCTGTTAGGCTTGCCTGTCAATCAGCGCAAGGCTCCTCTACTACTGAACTACATCCCGACTTACAAATCCATCCTTCCTGACGTCCCTAAGAAGAGCAAGTCTCCACCTTCTACGACAACTCCCCCAGCTACTTTATCGCCAAGGCCTGATCAGGCCTCAACATCTAACGTAGCAGAGCAGCCATCGACATCTGCTTTGCAACTAATTCCTCCAGCCCAGCGTCAACGCCGACATCGAGCTCCACTGCTCGCCCCCGTAGGTAGAACTCATAGCCAAAAATGCCGAAATGCTGAGGCGTGAGCTTACGATCCAGCCAACACTCCGACTGCACTTCTAGCGATCCACTTCGGCACTAGAGTCACTGTCGTCGCTGACGAGATAGGGCGTAAAAAGGCCATTGCTGAAGACCTTCTAGCCGACATCCCCAATGTTGTCACAGTTCAATCTTTACTATCACAGTCCCAGCCCAAACCGAAGCCAAAAAGGGTAAAGAGGGCCAAGGCAAAAGCCTCTTTCACCCAGGTTGAGTCTAAAGACACCGTTCCAATCTCAAAACTTACCGAGGTTGAGAAAACAAGCTCTGCCGCCGAGAAGAGGCCCGCCAAGGCTAACCCTTCTGAAAGTACTCGGTCAAAGAAGCCGAGATCTGAATAAGCAACCACCTCGGGTCCACAAAGACCTGATGATCCCTGGGCCCCATTAATCACGATTGAGGACAAGCCAGTCAAAGTCGGTGATAGCGCTACTGATACTGAAGTCAGTGTCGCCCTCTCTACTGCATTGCTCCTCCCCAATGACCTCAACCGAATGGCCGAGGTCAGCGAATACGAAAAATTTGCTCTGATGGTGTAACACTCTGTACTGGTAAACCCCTAACACTTGGTACTCTCCATTCTCTGTTTTTCATACTTTAAAGAGTTTACTAACTTTGTTCTTTTCATTTCTAGGCGATCCAGCACGCCCACTCCTTCGCGATGTAGGCAAAAAAAATGAAGAAGGTGCTGGTCCACAAGACCAAGGAGGCTGCTGGCTTGCTTAAGTCCCTAAACAAGGCCGAGGCTAAGATGAAAGCCTTGATAGATCAGGCCAAAGCAGCTAAGCAAGCCCAAGATGAAGCCGAAGAAAAGACCGGTGCTGCGGAGGCTGTTGCTAAGGTTCTCAAGGCGGAGAAAAAAGAGGCCGAAACAATAACTGCAGAAGCCCAAGCCGAGCTTCGAGCTGCTTTGGCCACAAAAGACGCCGAGATCAAAGCGGCGGACGAGAAGGCCTATGCCGAGGGGGCAGCCGACGTCCGTGAGGAATACAAGAAACAAGTCAGACAGGCATGCAACAAGGGTTACACCATTGGTTGGATGGCTGCTCTGAAGGAGTTGGCTGTCTCCGAGGACTCTCCGCTTAAAGACAAAGGCCGACTTGCGCTGCCATTCCCTCCCGCTTCAAGCCAATCTGAGGCTAAGGCTGGAGGGGAAGAAGAAGAAGAAGATAGAGATAAAGAAGAAGACGAAGAGGCCAAGGTGGCAGCTGATACTGAAGTTCCTGCTGAGGCCAAGGCCCCAACTCTGAATGAGCAAGTCCTAGACTTGACTTAAGATGAGAAGGACGAGGTCTCAAAAGATGCCTCCCCCAAGAAGACAACATCCGAGGTGCCAATCGCCGAAAAGAGCCTCGATCAGACTCTACAAGAGATCGACACCGAGCACGAGGCTGAGAAGGCTGCCGAGAAGATTTCCCAGTTGTCTTCTGGGGCCGAGACACAGCTTGCCACCGACGCCGAGTAGTCTGACTATAAGCTTTTTCTTTGTACTTAGTACTTTTCTGAACAATGTTTTTTGTTTTCATATTTGGCCGATGTGCCGCTTTTGTAATCTGAACAAGTAATCCCTCTGTAGGCTGAAGTGCCCTTTTTCTTCTTTTGAATGCAAGTATAATTTCTTCTTTCAAGTGTTTGTATGTCTGTATGCTTTACTGCTTCTATACTTAGAATAATTTGCATGTCTTCAGTTTTATTCTTTTAGTTGTACAGTCTCCTCGGAGTAAAATACCTCGGATAGAACTTCCAACTTGTTTATCTCGACCTTGTCTTAACACTTAAAAACATTGTAAAAATATTTTCACAAGTGTTATCTAAAACTTGCCACTTTACTTATTGTCTCCTTTCAAGACTTCAGTCTCCAATGCTTTCCAAGCTTGGCAACCTAGTAATCTCGGCAAGTACATAGATACTTCTTTCAATATCACCTCGGCTTGACTTCAACTTGTAAATTTTTTTGAAAATTTCAACAAGTGTTGTCCCAACCATCATTCTCCAGCTCTCTGCCCCCTAATATGAACTTAAGTTTCACTTAGGTTCTCATTAAGCATGTGGCTATGACCTTGTTTCCGAAGTTATATTCAAACAGAGACTAGCCGAGGTTCTCAACCTTGGTTCCTATGTTAATCTTACTCAAATGCACTTAGTTTCAATCTGTGTTTGACTCTGCCGATATGGTAAGTCCAGGTTAATCCAACTTAGTTCAACTCCATTATACGCAAGTATAATTTCACATCTGCCATATAGTGAGTCTAAGTTATCCGTCATGTTTCAATCAGAAATATCGCCGACTTAGTTCAACTCTATTATATGCAAGTATAATTCAACTCTGCCATATAATAAGTCTAAGTTATTCATCATGTTTTAATCAGAAATATCGCCAACTTAGTTCAACTCTATTATATGCAAGTATAATTCAACCCTATCATATAATAAGTCTAAGTTATTCGTCATGTTTCAATAAGAAATATCACCAACTTAGTTCAACTCTATTATATGCAAGTATAATTCAACTCTGCCATATAATAAATCTAAGTTATTCATCATGTTTCAATCAGAAATATCACCAACTTAGTTCAACTCTATTATATGCAAGTATAATTCAACTCTGTCATATAATAAGTCTAAGTTATTCATCATGCTTCAATCAGAAACATCGCCAAGGGACTGGTCAATCATATTACACAAGTTTGAAATTAAAAATCGAGCTAAAATTTTATTATTACTTCGGCTAATAACAAAAAACTTTAAAACAAAAAATCTAATGATAGGAAAACTTCAGGTTGCAAGTGTTACAGGGTCTTGGCAACTCTTTACCTTCACTGTCTTCAAGTCGATATGCCCCATTGCCCAGGACCGAGATGATTCTATAGAGTCCCTCCCAATTTGGGCCAAGCTTGCCCTCTCTGGGATACTTTTTGTTGCCGACTACCTTTCTTAGAACGAGGTCCCCGACTTGAAACTCTCGGGGGTTGACCTTCTTATTGTAAGCCCTAGCAAGCTGCTGTTGGTATGCCCCTAGCTGAATTACTACTTTCTCCCTTCTTTCTTCTAATAGGTCCAGATCTCGGGCCAAAAATGTCTCATTAGTTCCATTCTCTACTTCCTGGGTTCTGATCCCTGGGATGCCAACTTCCAATGGGATTACTGCCTCTGTGCCATAAACTATGGCAAATGGGGATCCCCCAGTTGATCTTCTCGGCATAGTCCGATATGCCCAAAGTACATTGGGCAACTCTTCCACTCATTTCCCTTTTGCTGCATCCAACCTCTTCTTAATCCCATCTAAGATAGTTTTGTTGGATGCTTCTGCTTGTCCATTGCTTTGAGGGAAGCTTGGTGTGGAATAGTAGTTCTTGATTTTGTACTTTGCACAGAAGCTCTTAATTAGCTTACTGTCAAACTACGTACCATTGTCTGCTATTATCGCCCTTGGGATCCCAAACTTGGTAATGATATTCTTCCATATGAAGTTCTTTACATCAATGTCCCAAATCTTTGCAAGGGGTTCAGTTTCTACCCACTTGGTAAAGTAATCTGTTGCCACTAATAGGAACTTCCTTTGTCCGGTCGCTTGAGACAGTTGTCCAACAAGATCCATGCCCCCACTGGGCAAATGGCCAAGGACTGGACACTGGGTTTAAATCTGCTGCTTGTTGGTGTATCAAAGGTGCAAACCTCTGACCCTTCTCACACTTTCTGACATAAGCTTCAGCATCTTTTTGCATATAGGGCCACCAGTACCCTTGAGTAATGGCCCTATGAGCAAGTGACCTACCCCCAGCGTAGCTTCCACATACTCCTTCATGTATTTCATACCAGAAGTCTTCAACTTGTGAAAGATGCACACACCTCAAAAGGGGACAAGTAAAAGATTTTCTGTAGAGATGTCCTTCTATTATTAAACTGAATCTTACCGACTTCAATCTGATCTTGTGTGCTTCTTTATGATCATCTGGCAGTTTCCCATCTCTAAGGAATACTTTGTCCCATCTCCACACACATTACCTCATACTCTATATTCAGTGGTTCTACACTTGGACCTAACAAATAGTCAACCATTATTGTTCTTGCCTCTCCTAGTTTTATTGCACTAGCCAGGTTGGCCAAGGTATCAGCATGGCTGTTGTCATCTCGGATAACTTACTGTAGTCGGTAATTCTGGAATAATGCTATCAGTTTGCCCACCTCCTTTACATAGGCCATCATCTTTTCAGCTCAGGCTGCGTATTCACTTGTTGCCTAGTTGACGATAAGCTAGGAGTCACAAAAGACCATCACCTCGTCGGCTTTCATTGCTACTTCCAACTTCAATCCTGCGATCAGTGCTTCATATTCTACTTCGTTGTTTGAGGCCTTAAACCCCAAATGAATAAATTGTTCCAGCATCCGCCCATCTGGCGATACTAGCACTACTCCTGCCCCCGCTCCTTGTTGGTTTGAACTCCCATCAACAAATAGGCGGAAGAAGTCGCCGATGTAAATACCGCAGGGCCTGAGTTTCTCTTCTTTCTTCTGTTCTGCTATCCTCCGCTGGGTTTCTTCTTGTTCATCTGGACATCCTAAACCGCGGTTCAACGAAACCCGATGTATAGTGGCACCTGGTGTGAACTCGACCACGAAGTCGACCAAAACCTGGCCTTTGATTGCTATTCTGGGTTTGAATTCCATATCATATTGGCCCAACACCACTGCCCATCTTGCTATCCTTCCGGTTAGATCTCCTTGTTGTAACAAGGACTTCAAAGGATGCTCAATTAATACCACAATCTTATGGTCTTAAAAATAATGATTCAGCTTTTTGGAAACCATTACTAAAGCCGGTGTCAGTTTCTCCAAGGGTAAGTATCTGGTCTCTGCATTTACTAGGGTTTTACTCACGTAGTAAACTGCCCTTTGTTCTCTCTTTTCTTTTCTAATTACCACTGCACTCACTGCATGCTCTGAAACTGCCAAGAATAAGAATTGCTCCTCTCCAAGTACTGGATTTGAGAGAACTGGAGCTATGGTCAGGTATTTTTTCAAGTCGGCCAAAGCGACTTCGCACTCTTCTGTCCATAAGAAGTCTGTGGCTTTCTTTACTAAACTAAAGAAAGGTTTGCATTTGTCTAAACTTCTGCTTATGAACCTATTCAGGGCTGTAACCTTTCCAGTCAACATCTGCACTTGTTTTGCCGATGTTGGGTTGTTCAAGTCCAAGATGGCCTTGATCTGATCCGGGCTCGCCTCAATGCCCTTTTTGGTAACCAAGTATCCCAGGAACTTTCCTGACCCAACTCCAAATGCGCATTTCAATGCATTGAGTCGAAGCCGAAATGTCCTCAAAATATCGAAGACTGTTTTCAGGTTGGCTAGATGATCCTCAGGTTCCTTGGTCTTCACGACCATGTCATCAATGTATACCTCCATTGTTCTGCCTATTAGATGTCTGAACATCTTAGTCACCAATCTTTGGTAGGTTGCTCCTGCATTTTTCAACCCGAAAGGCATTACTCTGTAGCAATGCAGCCCTTTTGGGGTAATAAATGATGTCGTGTCCTCATCAGGGGGGTACATAGCTATTTGATGGTACCCTCTGTAAGCGTCTAAGAAGCTCATCCTTCCATGCCCTGAAGTGGCATCCACCAATTGGTCAATCTTGGGCAGTGGAAAACTGTCTTTGGGACAAGCCTTGTTCACGCTGGTAAAGTCCACGCAGACCCTC
This sequence comes from Camellia granthamiana, assembly GCA_036172215.1. Taxonomy (NCBI): domain Eukaryota; kingdom Viridiplantae; phylum Streptophyta; class Magnoliopsida; order Ericales; family Theaceae; genus Camellia; species Camellia granthamiana. The sequence goes on along the minus strand of CM069915.1, from coordinate 28,313,453 downwards.
CACTTCCCATTTTTCTTCTTCACAACAATTGTGTTTGATAACCATATTGGGTAGTTTACCTCTCAAATGGCTCTGGCCTCCAGAAGTTTATCCATTTCCTCTTCTACTGCCTTAACATGCATCAACATAGGCCTCCTTGCTCGCTGGATGACAGGTTTGGCTGACCTATCCACATTCAATCTATGGCAAGTGACCTCGGGGTCAATGTCAGGCATCTCGTATGGTGTCCAGGCAAACACCTCAATGTTTGCTCTGAAGAACGCCTCTAACTCTTTTTCCTCTTCCTCGGCCAAGCCTGAGCCGAGAAAAAAGAACCGCTCTTCATCCCCTTGCTGGACTAGGATCTTCTTTAGGGCTTCCTCACTCTTCTCGGTTGGTTCTTTTCCAATGTCCTTTAAGACCTCCATGTCCTCGTCCTCAATTTTTGTTGATTCTGCACCTCGCACGCTGCAGGTGGATTTCATTACTGCCATGGAGTAATTCTTTGCCTGCACCTGATCCCTTCTAACCTCCTCAATTCTTTGCTCTGTTAGGAACCGCAATAGCTGGTGCAATGTTGAGGGAACAACCCCCATTGAATGCAGCCATGGCCTTTCCAGGATAACATTATAAGAGGAGGGGTTGTCAATTATTGTGAACTCCGTGTTTACCTTCTTGGTGCCAGCCTGCACCTCTAAACTTATTGCTCCTAGGGGCCACGTTGGCGTTTTGTTGAACCCAACCATTGGACCATTGGACTGCTCCAGATCATCTTGGTGAAGGCCAAGCTCTTTGTAACACCTGGCATACATGATGTCACAAGAGCTGCCCTAGTCAATTAAGATGCACTTTACCTGGCACTTTCCAATCTTAAGGGATATTACCAAGGCGTCGTTGTGTGGATGTTGCACCATGTCTAGATCGTCTTCTGTAAAAGACACCATTGGTCCTTAGTGCTACTCTACATTAGGTCTTTTCTGCCAGACCTGATACATATGTTGCAAGTGTTTTACCTTCTGAGTCTGCCCTCGTATCTCGTTCTCATTGACCTTCGAATAAATCACATTGATCACTTGAGGTCCGCCTACTTACGGTTGTGGTGCTGGCGGGGGTGGTGCTACTGGTGCCTGAGGCAGTCTTGCTTGTTCCTCCCTTGTCCTGGCCTCATCTACTAGGTCCCTAAATGACCTTGTCTTACCAGGTCTTCCAGATGTGCTTTTAGGGCTCTGCACCCCTGAGTCAAATGCCCATTCTCATTATGGTAGGCCCAGCGCTTCCCCAGACTTCTTCCCATAAATTCGCCAGGAATTTTCTCTGGTGCTCTATAATTAAGCTGATTTCGGATTCTTTCCAAGACTTTGTAAACCAGAATTCGGAATACGGTTGTGACTGCCTGTGCAGCCCTCAGTCCTGTCTTTTGCTTATTATATCTAGTGTTACCTCGGCCTCGCTTCGGCGAGCCGTTTCTCTTCTCTTGTTTTGATGCCTTTATCCCTGGCGTATCTTCATCGGCTCTCACATACTTCTCTATCCTGCCCATTAGTTCCTCCATACTTTTTGGCAATGTCTTTGCTAGTGATTTTCGAAGCAGACAATCATCGTTCAGGCCGTTCTTAAAACACACGACCATCACCTCTTGGTTACATCCTAATATTAGGTTGAACACCTCATAATACCTTTTGGCATAAGCCCTAAGGCTTTCATCCTCGCCAATTCTCAAAGCCATCAGGGAGTCCACCCTCAACGGCTGTAGTTTGTTTGTCACAAACCTGGCCACGAACATCTCGGCCAGGCCTTCCCAGCTTTTCACAGTTCCTTTCAGCAACTTGTGAAACCAGTCTGATGCGATTTCCCCAAAGGATGAGGGGAACACTTTGCAGAGCAACGGCTCGTTCCTGGTGTACAGTGCCATTGAGTTCAGGTATAAGCCAACGTGAAAGTTAGGATCAGACTTACCATCGTATATCTGGAATCTCAGTATGTGGAACCTTTTCGGAGCCTCAAATTTGTCCAATTCTACCGAAAATGGCATTCTCGGTTTGACCGGGGAGGTTACCTCGGTGTCATGTCGCTTCCTCTAGAGGTAGTCCCTCAAATCTTCCTTCGTCCGCCCAAGAGCCCGGCTGTCAACGGATTTTAGCCTCTTTGGTGCGCTACTCCCGGTGTCATTATGAGTCCTCTTGGACCTCCCTCCATTAGTCATGTCGAAACAAAGCTCCTTCCCTTGAGCATACCAATGTTCTTTGGTATAGGCTTCTTTGGTACGATGTGTTTTCCAAGACTCTCCCTTCATCGACTCTCCTCGCCCGACCTCCCGTGAAGGCCGGTGAGAATGTTCTTTGGTCCTATCGTGCTGAAGGACTGCAGGAACTGTTTTCTGCATCCCTTTCTGGGCATCTTTCTTGGTTGCTGGAATCGGCGTATCTTGTAACGGAAACAGTGGTTGCATGACATTGTTCTGCATTATGAAATTGACGACCGATTGCAGGTCTACCAATTTGTTTTCCATTCCCTTCATCTCGCTGTCCCTCCGCAGGCATCTATCTTTCCATACCTGGAGGTCGTTCTCGTTATAATACCTGCCACGGTCTCCCTTCTTTGGTACGTCTCCCTCCTGGTCGACGCCTTTCTCTCCGGGATTCTTATCCCGAGTTTCTTCATTGCAGTTATCCTCCTCCTTGTTAGGGTCAATGTGTTTACTACTTTCAGTAAGGATGTCGTCCCCGATCTTCTCTTTCTCTCTGTCGTTGGCCATCTATTCTCCTTTCTTTCCCACAAACGGCGCCAAATTGTGTGTGTTGATTTCTAACCACATTGCCAAACAGGTACTCAGCTGGAGAATACTGGCAAAATAGGCTGTGCCCGAACAACCTATCACAGAAAGATAAGACTCCGGCGGTGGTTCTTCTACTCAGGGGCACTCCGACGATCAAATCAGTACTCAATTATCTCTCAAAGATAGCAAATAGTGTTTTAACTGACTAGCTAGAATACAAAAAACGTACCTTAAACCCACAAGAGTGCCTTACTTTTATAGCCAACACTAACCTGATTCCTCTAGAAGCTTAGCTTCAATGGAACTGGCTTAATGCCTATCTTGGACTCCCAGTTAGATAGAGATAAACTCCCTAAGAGCTTTATCCTTATCCAGACTAAGGTCCTCTCCCATTCTAGGACTTTTATCCCTTATCCACTCATCTCGGATTCCGATATCTCCGCAGATAATCTCAGCCTAGCTAAGATCACCTCGGCGCCATGACCAGGACACGTGGCACCTCGGCTGGCACTTCGGTGCCACCTTGGCCACGTGTTGTCATTCACAAAAATATGCCCCTACAGTAATATTATTCTCTCTCTCTCTCTCTCTCTCTCTCTCTCTCTCTAATTTTTTTTTTCATTTTTCAAATTTTTGAAACAAAAATTGACAGAAGATCGGAAAAAAAAAATAGCTTTCTTTAAAAACAATTCTACGATTCAAAGAATAAGACAAAAAAAGAGAAAAAAAAATAAGGTAATTTTTATTGAATTCAAAACACTTTCCATTACATCTAATATATTTTTACTTTTTTCACTTATTTTTAAGATATTTTTTACTAAGCATTGCTCCAGCACTAGTTAGTATTTGTCTTTAAATGTGAAATAACAATACTACAAATTAAAAATATATATTTTTAAAAAGTATTCCAAAAATGCATATATGTTACAATCAATGTACATTACATCAATTTGAATTTTTTTATTGGTAAAAATTAGTGATTAATTGTTAATAGGAGGAGTTAAACTCACATCCTCTCGTTAGTAACCAAAAGATTAGCCACACAAATTACAACATTTTAGTTTCACATCAATTCTAAATTCACACCATACAGCTCATTTGGGTTATGTTTTCATGATCCATTGCATTTTTAGTTAAACTCTTTTGTCTTTTTTTCAAAAGCAGTTTTTAGAAACAGCCAAACAATTTTCCTTTTTTTTTTCCCCAAAAAATGAAAAAGGAAACCAAAAAAACAAAACGACCCTATCTAAATGGATCATCCCATTTAGAGAGTTTAGAGAGTTTTTAGGGTCATTTTTTGTACTTTTTTAAGGAAAATGATTTGAGGGAAAAAAATGTTGTACTTCAATAAAACAATTATTGTGAGCCTTATATTTTTTTTATATGGAAAACAAATTCTTTTTTTTTTTTTTTCTTTTCTTTCCCATCAATTGAAGGCAACCTTAGTCTTTTTTCTTTGTTTTTATTTTTATTTTTTTTAATTATATTTATGGAAAGGCAACCTTATTCTTGGACTTAGGTTTCAATATAGGAACTGCCACACACGAGCTAGCCATCGCAAGATATTCATGAAAATGAAAAGTAATATATTTGGAAATATTTATAAAACATAATAATAATTGCACAATAGTAGCAAAAGACGATGACTCAGTCAAATGATGTGCCAGTGATGTGAGGAGAGACGACCCAGACTGGATGAACTTTAGCTCAATAATAGAATTCAATTATATTATTCCTTTATTACACAATTAATTAGAAGTTTCCTAAGAAAGCAACGTCACAATTATTTGGCAATGTATAATTTTATTTTCTTTTTTGGAGAAGGTGGCAATGGATACTTGAAAGATATATATTATTAAAGAAAAAAAAAGAATTATGTTAGATAAATAGAATTTATATCTAGAATGACATTCAAGAAAGTAGTGCTTGTTAATAAGAAAATTATTTAATAATTCCTAGGCTATCATGTTGGATTTTTATCTTAATTTTTAGAAAATATGAACCCATGGTCTCACATTTTATGGGTTTCCAAGATCCCACAATTGATAATTCAAGAAAATTATACCTTTTAAAAAAAAGTTATTACCACATAAGTCAATTATAAAATTATGTATTGATTTTATTTTTATTTTTTTTTTGTATATTTCATCAAAAAACAAATAGATTAATTATCTGATGACAAAGTAATTCTCCTACCAAAACTTATCGATCAGGATTCCATTAATGCGCCTTTGTTGAGCTGCCAATGTTTGTTTTAAAAGTTCATCAGGACTCAAGGCCACTTGTCAGGAAGAGTAATCAGATTGTTTGGTTTGAATTTTTAGGATTCATTTTTTAAAAAATTTAAAATTTCTTATTTTTCATATTTTTCTGTTTTTATTGAATTTTTTTAATATTTTAAGTATTTTTTTTTAATTTTTAAATACACTTACCATAAATACACTTAAAAAGTATAAATTTGTGAATTTTTTTTTTAGAAAATTCACTAAATACCAAAGATATAAATTAAAAAAATACAAGAATTAATTACATCTTTCGTATTCTTGTATATTTATTGATTTTTGAAAATATTTCTTCTACAAATATTTTACTTTTTAGATACATCTAAGTAAGGTGCATCTAAAAAAAATTTTTAAAAATTGATCAAAATTTTAAAAATATTCACTAAAAACAAAAAAAAAAACAAGAAAAATAAAAAACTCAATTTCTAAAAAATTGAAACCAAACACTCTGAATCCTTTTTCAAGATGAAACCAAAATTAAAAAAGTTCATACAAAAAGTGACAGCGTAATGCCTCGGTTGGGATTAAATATTTTATTCAAAAAATTAAAAAATTATCATAAGTTGTCATATTACTCTCTATTTTTTTGTATATCTTTTCGTAAAAAATCAAAAAATTACTAAAATAGCATATTTTCAAACGAGACCTAATAGTCTTAAGGCTGATGCTGGATAATGTGTTTGTTTCAAGTTAGGCCACCACCTCAATCTTAATGTTCTGTCTTGACAAGCGGAGGCGGATCTCCAGATCACAAGTTGAAAAGTACGAAGTAGTGGAGCTTTGGATGAGGTCGGTGGCGACTTGGATTTGGTTTTTTCCTATTTAATTTTCTTAGTTTTCAGTTTTTCTTTGTTTGATTTTCTTACTTTTTTAGTTTATTGATGTAATAATCCTCATGTATGGAGGCTTGTTTCCCTTCCCTATGGAGGTATTTTCTCCTCCTTTATGGAGGGTTAGATCCTTCTTTTTATAAAAGTTGTTTATCTCTTTTCAAGAACTTATAATACTGTTGCATCAGATTGATTCGATCTTTTATCGGTTTTACAATAAAAATTTTCTTTTCAAACTAACAAAAAAAAAAAAGTGACACTAATAAAAAAAACCACATGGATTGTGAGCTTTACTAGTCAAATTTAATTAATAATCTAATAATTTTCTCATGCAGGGTTAATCATGTCATAACAATCTATATGAATGGTAATAACAAATGTGCAATCTTATTCTGTTTTTTATTTATTTATTTTATTTTTATGGAGACGTCAATTTTCATAACTAAAACTCTTATCCATAATATTAAAGGCGTGTAGCACTTCTCATCGCATTAGATCATAAAATTTATTTAGAAAAATAATACACTGCTCATATTCATATAAATATAATTCAAATTCAATTCGTATATGACCAGTGTGTGTGTCAATTTCCGACCACACTGCCAACTAAGTACTCAGCTGGAGAATACCGGCAGAATAGATTAAGCCCAAACGACCTGCAACAGAAAGAAGAGATTCCGGCGATGGTTCGTCCAGCCGGGGGCACTCCGATGATCAAGTCAGTAAAATATCTCTCAAAGATAACCAATAGCGCTTAACTCACTAGACAGAGCAAAAAAAGCATACCTTTAGACCCATGGGGGTACCTCCCTTTTATAGCCAACACAATCCTAGTCCCAATAGAAGCCTAACTTCAATGGACTCAGGATTATTGCTAATATTGGACTCCCAGTAGGATTGGGATAAACTCTCTAAGAGTCTTATCTTTACCCAAACTGAAGTCTTCTTCCATTCTAGGACTCTTGTCCCTTATCCACTTATCCCGGATTCTGGTATCCTCGCAGATAACCTCGGCCTAGCCGAGATCATCTCGGCATCATGACCAGGACACGTGACACCTCAGCTGACACTTCGGTGTCACCTCGGCCACGTGTTGTCACTCAAAAATTATGTCCCTACAACTGCCCATTAGGTTCTATTGCCTCGGCATCCTAAGGTGATGGAACCTATATCATTTCTTCCATTTAGCACGTCGGCTAAGCTCGCTTCATCATCTATTGCCGAAATCAGAACTCGTCAACTCAATATGACCAAGACCTATAGTCTGCTTTCATCAATGCCTTAGAACCAACGACCAAGTTTGTTCAAGTTTCTCAGCCGAAACTGTCCTCCTAGCCGAGTTATTTGCTTTATTGAATCAAGAACTCCAAGAGTTCCAGTACGCGTATGAGCTGGCACGCACAGTATTTCAACCGTTTTTACCACGTGTCTTTCCCCTACTGGACCGTACCTGATGCGCGCTATCAAGTCGCATCACTTTTGCGTGCGCTGTCTGACAAGCACGTCGTCCAATGCACCATAATTGCCATTTTGCCGCCATTTTCATACTTTTGATCAACTCTCTCTCCGTCTTTTCACTTCTGCATCTTCGTTCTTGTTCAAACTTTCTCTCTCAAATCCTCCATTGCTGCTTTTGCGAAGCTTTCTGCAACCAGTTTCACTCTCTCCCTCCGGTGAGGCTTTCGTTGCACTTCTTTGCTTACTACCACCGTCTGACACCGACGCACTTCACACCGGCCTTTTTGTAATCTTAACTGTGCAATCTCCTCGGGGTGTAGCACCTCGGTTGTACCCACTAATCGGTTTATCTTAGCCTCGGCTTAACACTTGAAAATATTTACAATATTTTCACAAGTGTTATTTACAACTCGATACTTCACTCTTTAGTAAGACTTCTGTTTTCAAATTTCTTCCAAGTCTTGGCAACATGGTAATCTCGGCAAGTATGTAGATATTTCTTTCAACATAACCTTGGCTCAACTTGTAAATTTTTCTCAAAATTTCAACAAGTGTTTAAACCAATCTTCTTTTAACATAACCTCAGTTAACTTTAACTTGTAAACTTAAATTTCAACAAGCATTAAACGTGACCTCGGTTTAACTTCAACTTGTAAATTTCAATTTCAACAAGTGTTAAACACGTCCTCGGTTTAACTTCAACTTGTAAATTTTAATTTCAACAAGTGTTAAACACGTCCTCGGTTTAACTTCAACTTGTAAATTTCAATTTCAACAAGTGTTAAACATGACCTCGGTTTAACTTCAACTTGTAAATTTCAATTTCAACAGGTGTTAGACATATCATCAGTTTAACTTCAATTTGTAAATTTCAATTTCAACAAGTGTTAAACATGACCTCGGTTTAACTTCAACTTGTAAATTTCAATTTCAACAAGTGTTAAACATGACCTCGGTTTAACTTCAACTTGTAAATTTCAATTTCAACAAGTGTTAAACATGACCTCGGTTTAACTTCAACTTGTAAATTTCAATTTCAACAAGTGTTAAACATATCATCGGTTTAATTTCAACTTATAAATTTCAATTTCAACAAGTGTTAAACACGTCCTTGATTTAACTTCAACTTGTAAATTTTTCTTAAATTTCAATAAGTGTCTAAACCAATCTTAGCTTGTGAAATTCCAACTCCCAAGCATCATTCTTCAGCCATTTGCCCTCTAATGTGAACTTAAGTTCCACTTGGGTTCTCATTAGGCACGTGGCTTTGACCTCGTCGCCGATGTAAGATTTGAACAAAGACTGGCCGAGGTTATTAACCTTGGTCTCTTTACTAAGGCACTTAGCTCCAATCTGTGTCTGATTTTGTCAATATGACAAGTCCAGGTTAACCCAACTTAGTTCAACTTTTTTATATGCAAGTAAAGTTTCTACTCTGCCATATAATAAGTCTAAGTCATTCGTCATGTTTCAATCAGAAACATCGTCATAGGACTGGTCGGTCCTATCGCACAGATTTCAAAAATCAAACTAGCACTTCAGCCGTTATGCCCCATTGCCGGCAACCTTTCTCAGGCTGAGGTCCCTAACTTTGAACTCTCTTGGGCTGACCTTCTTGTTGTAAGCCCTAGCAAGTTATTACTGGTATGCCCCCAGCTGAATTGCTTTTCTGTCGCACATTGCAGGTGGATTTCAAAGCTTTTTCATGCTTTTTTATATAGGCTTCAGCTTCTTTTTGCATGTACGGCCAAAAGAATCCCTACGATATTGCCCTATGGGCAAGGGATATGCCCCCTGCATGGCTTCCACATACTCTTTTGTGGATCTTATATAAAAATTCTTTAACTTGGGCCAAGCTCTTCTCTTCTCGGACTTAATCATCTAGGCCGAGATCTTGTCTTTTAGGATCTGGGATTTGAGGTCTGGAATTCGGGATCTGCTCACTTGGGCTAAGCTCTTGTCTTCTCGTATCCAGTGTTATCTTGGCTTCGCTTTGGCGAACCATTTCTCTTCTCTTGTTTGGACGCCTTTCTCCCCGGCGTGTCTTCCTCGGCTCTGGCATACTTTTCTATCCTGGCCATCAGCTCCTCCATGCTTTTCGGTAATGTCTTTGCTAGTGATTTTCGAAGCTGGCAGTCATCCTTCAAGCCATTTTTAAACGACATGACTGCCACCTCTTAGTTGCATCCTGGTATTCGGTTGAATACCTCATAATACCTTTTGGCATAGGCCCTAAGGCTTTTATCCTTGACGATATTCAGGGCCATTAGAGCGTCCACCCTCACTGGTTGTAGCTTGTTTGTCACGAACCTGGCCACAAACATCTCGGCCAGGCCTTCCCAGGTTTTCACAGTTCCTTTCGGCAACTTGTGAAACCAGTCCGATGCAATTTCTCCGAAGGATGAGGGAAACACCTTGTAGAGCAACGGCTCGTTCCCGGTGTACAATGCCATCGAGTTCAGGTACAAGCCGGCGTGAAGGTTGGGGTCCGACTTATCGTCGTAGATCTGGAATCTTGGCATGCTAAACCTCTTCGGGGCTTCGAACTTGTCCAATTCTACCGAGAGGTTACCTCGGTATTCTCGGCTTGACCGGGGAGGTTACCTTGGCATCTTGTTGCTTCATCTATAGGTGTGTCACGACCCAAACCCGGCCCTATGGGTTTAGCACCGTAACCGGCCAGTAATCCGAGATTACCGAAGGCCTGCTTAACAGTAATACAGTAAAACAGAGTACAGGGCCTGGCGGAAGCCAACACAGTAATAAAAGAATGTCCAATGAGCTGTGACAGTCTGTATGCCAAAAAGATTTTTCATACATATTTACAGAACAGTACATGTATATACATGCCATTCAGTGAAACAGGGACTTAATCCCCACTCAACAGTACAGTAAACATTCAGTCTATACAATCCATTCGGTTATTACAGAGCAGTGAGACAGTGCAAAAAGGGGAAATACTAAAACACCCCTAAGCCTTAGCATGATAGGCTCGGAACCTCGCAGTGAGGCACATTGGTTGGCTTGACAAAACTGGAGTTTACTCCGACGCTTCTAGCTTTGATCCGGTGCCTATACACCTACATATATATATGAGCAGTGAGCTAAAGCATAGTGAATAACATAATGCGTAAAGGAGTTAGGAATGAATGTCCTTACAGTAATGAAAACAGTTCATTGATTCAGTATATCTGTCATTCAGTGATATGTGGTACATCCATTAGCATAGCAGTACAGTAAACGATAGGTCTTAAAAGACCGAACAATAATTGATGGCCATCAATCAGTAAACAGTAGTGGTTCCAACATGGGAACCGAGTCGATTAGACAAATCCACCCGTTCATAGACCGTCGGTGGGGCCATCCGCTCACAGACCGTCGATGGCAGAGATTTCTCAAACGGTAGCAGTAACAGTAAACAGTAGTTGCTAAGGATGCCACAATACAGTTCAGAATATAGGACATACATTCATACAGTCAACAATATCAATTCAGGAAACAGTTCAGTTCAGTATTTCAGAAGATAATCATTTGAACATATCTTTACATAATTGTTACTCACAGAGTTCTGGGCTACAGTGAACTAGAGCGTCTCCCCGGAATGCCAACCCTATACAGTTAACAGATTGAACACACTCTAAGTTTCACAGTTGGGAAAGATAAACATTAACTCCCTATTATACCTCGGTGTGTTCTACATCTATATCCTCATTAAGATGTCTAAAACTAGGCCTAGGGATGCCTAGGATGGAATGAGGATGCAAAGATGTATTCAGAAAACATTTGCAGAATTTTCAGTGAAACAGAGTCCCGCTCGAGCGGACAAGCAAACAAAGGTACCCGCTCGAGCGCCAACTTCCCCGCTCGAGCGTGTCACTCAATACTCCGCTCGAGCGTACATTTCTCCGCTCGAGCGGACTGATGAACAGTGCAAAGTACTGGATGCTCGATTTCTCCGCTCGAGCGCTACTTCTTCCGCTCGAGCGGACTGTAAAACAGGTCAAAGTACTGGGAGCTCGATTTCCCCGCTCGAGCGGGAGGCAAAAATCTGGAAAATCCAGGTTTGTGTTCTAAGTCCAAAACTCAAATTTGATGCTCCCAATTCGACCCTCTTGGGCCCATTTCCTGGAAAACTCTTTTAAACACATAGAATAACATGTTTCAAAACTCAATTTAAGAAATCAAAGCCCAAGGGTGTTTAATCAAACTCATTTTCAAACCCAATTCTCATGAACAATGTTCAAACATGACATGCATGCACTTTAAACAATTTTAAGCCTCAATGCTAGCTCAAATGAGCTCAATTCTTTGAAAAACAAGATGAAAACATGGTCCTAAGCATTAACATGGACATGCATGCAAAAATCCATGAAGAACAACCTCCAAACTTAACAATATGCACATGCATGCAACAATTAATTTCTAATTCAACATTATTGAACCAAAACATGACTTAGCTCTACAATGAAGCATGAACCATGCAAGAATTAGCTCAAACTCACAATTAAAGGGTTGAATTCTCTTACCTAAGTCTTCAATTACAAGATGAACAAGCTCAACTATGCAATCTTATGCTTTAAATCCTTCAATTTCCAAGCAATTCTCTAGATAAACAAGATGAACTCACACTTTCCTCTCACTCTCTCTTCCTAGTCGGCAAGAACAATGAAAGTGGCTGAGGAAATGTTTTGTTTGAGTGTAGTAATAAGGCTCAAAACATATTATAATAGGGCCCACTCACAATGGCAATTCCGTAAATAAGGCAACTCTATTAATTGGCTCAATTTAATCTAGTTTAATCATACCAATTCACAATTCAGATAATTATACCATAAAATCACATTAATTCTCATGATTATAACGCACTAATCAATTTCTGGTTCGGTCGCCGATAAAGCCTTCAATTAACAATTTAAACATGGAAATTGAACAGATAAATGATCAATCAAACAGATAGAAATGCAATACAATAGATATACTCAGTCAATTCAGTTTCAATTCCGGTCAGTCAGTTCAGTGTTTTATTCAGTTCAGTTATCGGTCATAATCAGTCCAGTTTAACGGTATTCAGTGATTATTCGGTAAACAGTGGTGAGGGTCATTACAAGGTGATCCCCTAGATCTTCTTTGGTTCGTCTAGGAGCTCGGCTATCTCCTAACTTCAGCCTTTTCGGTGCAGTACTCTCAGTTTCATTATGGGTCCTTTTGGACTTCCCTCCATTGGTTGCGTCGAAGCACAACTCCTACCCTTGAACATGCCGATGTTCTTTGGGGTCGGCTTCCTTGGTGCGATGCGTCCTCCTCGATTCTTCCCTTTTTGACTCTCTTCGCCCGACCTCCCTTGAAGGCCGGTGACAGTGTTTTTCGGTCCTGGTGTGCTGGGGGACTGTAGGGACTGTTTTCTGCCCCTCTTTTCGGGCATTCTCCTTTGCCGCTGGAATCGGCGTATCTTGTAGTGGGAACGGTGGCTGCATGACGTTATTCTGCATCATGAAATTGACCACTGTTTGTAGGTCCGCCAATTTGTTCACCATGGCCTTTACCTCATCGTCCCTCCGTAGACATCTTTCTTTCCATACCTGGAGGTCGTCCTCATTATAATACCCGCTCCGGTCCGTTTTCTTTGGTACGTCGCTCTCCTGGCCGACATCCTTTCCTCCGTGATTCTTATCACGAGTCTCTTCGTTGCAGTTGTCTTCTTCGACGTCAAGGTCAATGTGTTTCTCGCTTCCAGTAGGGGTGTCATCCCCAACCTTCTCTTTCTGTCCGTCGTTGGCCATCTATTCTCCTTTATTTCCCACAGACGGCGCCAAATTGTGTGTGTCAATTTCCGATCACACTGCCAACTAAGTACTCAGCTGGAGAACACCGGCAGAATAGATTAAGCCCGAACGACTTGCAACAGAAAGAAGAGATTCCGGCGGTGGTTCGTCCACCCGGGGGCACTCCGACGATCAAGTCAGTAAAATATCTCTCAAAGATAACCAATAGTACTTAACTCACTAGACAGAGCATAAAAAGCATACTTTTAGACCCATGGGGGTGCTTCCCTTTTATAGCCAACACAATCCTAGTCCCAATAGAAGCCTAACTTCAATGGACTTAGGATTACTGCTAATCTTGAACTCCTAGTAGGATTGGGATAAACTCTCTAAGAGTCTTATCTTTATCCAAACTGAAGTCTTCTTCCATTCTAGGACTCTTGTCCCTTAGCCGCTTATTCCGGATTCCGGTATCCTCGCAAATAACCTCGGCCTAGCCGAGATCATCTTGGCATCATGACCAGGACACGTGACACCTCGGCTACACTTTGGTGTCACCTCGGCCACGTGTTGTCATTCAAAAATTATGTCCCCACAACCAAAACACATTTAAAATCAATCTAAGTCATCCTTTCTTTTTAACATCACATGTAGTAGAATAAACCGACAAAATTTTTCATGTCTCAAACCTTCTGAAAGGAAAGAGTCAACCAATCACTCCGGACCACAAACAAATTATTTTCGTTAAATGAGTAGAATGGAGATATTTATTTTCAAATTAATTGTTATTAAATATCTGTGTGAATATATCTCTATTTCAAATTCAAAATCTTAAAAAGGTGGATTTTAAAATTTTTATTGATGACTTAACAATTATAGATCCTTAATTTTGAATTTTAATGATGTGTTGCATTTTTATACATTGAAAAGTGTAATGAGCCAAATAAGGGTACCAGGGCCACTGTGGAGTGCATTATTGTTACTCAATCTGGACCTAAAATTACATTATAATACTAGGTCCAATAAACTCATATATTGAATAGAAAATAGCTTATAAAATAAAAATTAATAACCTTGTAGTTCAGTTGGCACAAAAATTTATCTTTTGTTCATTATACACCTTAAGTTCAAAGGTCGGTGGATGTATTTCTCCTCTTACGCGCATTTTTTTTTTATTTCAAACAAAAATAAACAAATAAAATATATCAAATCGATCCAGGCCAAACTCAAGGATTATTCCTAACCCCATTTCATTTTATAAATAAGCCTATAAAATTAGTCTAACTTGATTTTATGAACTTAAATATCAATTTTAAATTCTTAAGTGATGGTCAATGTTAACATAATGTGAAGTCATTTTTTTTTTTTTACTTTTCGAACTAACTTGTGAAACCAGAACATTAATAGAAGTATATACTTCCATTTTGTGGTAAAGAAATTTAGAATATTCCTAGACTTTCCAACTCCAGCTTTTGTAATCCTATATCCACAAACTCTTCATCCCCATGTTTTCTATCCCCTCTCTCTCTCAAACAAAATAAGAACAAAACTGTGAAAAGAATTAATAAGGCATTAAGAGGGAAGGGCAAAAAAAAAAAAAAAAACATATAAAAAAAAGGGGAGGGAAAGATTTTTTTTTTTTTTTTTTTTTTTTTGGATCAGCAAAAAGAGAGATTTATTGTTGATAAAAGTAAAGTACATGCAAATTACATCAACAAATTAGAGAAGTGCACCAAGCATCATAACCACCCTACAATCCCAACTAAGTTGGCACCGCAAAAGAAGCACAATTATCTACAAGCATTCAATCCACGATTGGTGAAAAGCCAATCAAGAGCAACTAAAACCAAAAAAAAAAACAGAACAACAACACCAAACAGAGCAGCATACAACAGCATAGATTACCTGTTGAAAGTTTATACTTATTGTGCGTGCAATATATGTTAGTGAAGGTTTGTTTTGTTTATTTTATTTTTTTGGTCACTCGTTAAAAATCACCCATATCACCCCACATGGGGCTTGAACTTGCAGTCTCAACTATATCTACATGGGGTTCGAACTCACAACCTCCATTCTAAATTGGAAAGTACATGATTGTGGTATATGCCAATGCACCTGATTTTATGTTTTTATTCTTTTTATCCGTTAGTGATCATATTATTTCAATAATATAGATAGAATAAACACTTTGTTTTTAAAAAATAAAAATAAAATCTACAATAGAGATACAAATTCACGAACTAACAGGGACCACTCTTTGTGAATATGTATCAATTTAATTAATGACAATTTTGAAGCCAAAAATAAAATTGAAAGTTTTCTTTTCTTTTGATATCTATAATTTTGATAGGGAAAATGATAAACAAGCTCACTTTTTAGACGCATTTTTTAGACCCAATAATGTGTATGTAATATGATTGGTTAATAATTAAAGAAAATATGAGAGAGAGTGTTGTTTTTAATATTCTAATTGATTCTCATCATTGAGTTTGAATATTAGATCTAACTTTTGGTCTTAAATAGCAATAATCTGTTGACAATTAAAATCCTTGTTTGTAAAGCTAATTCAAATTTATGCCTATCTTAAAAATAAATAAATAAATAAACACTAAAATTTATGGCTCAAAACTACTAATGCAAGACCTAACACATCAGTTACATGCCAATATAGCAAGCCTGAGAAGAGAATGGTTCATTGCCGCCGTTAAAAATCAAAACATTTCATTCTCATATATTTTTATATATTTAAATGATTTTTTTTATATACCAAAATACTAACATTAATCACCATTGTTAAGATTTCCCTTAAACTAAAATGGTGCTGGTTTGCTTGTAAAAATATTCTTGTCATCGTCATCTAATTCAATACTGATTTAGGATTAAATGTGACAAAAAAATATCTCACCCATCAATTCAACCCGAATTTGGGATGCTACTGCACACCAGCATCTGCTGTGCAGTGAAATAGGCCCATTTCGGAGTCCATTTTGATAATCCGAATCGTTCACATTTTAGAATATATCAAGTAGAACATACTTGTAAAAAATTAAGTTAATCGGATATCATTTACCTATTCATCCACTCAAATTTGTATTCATTTTAATACATTAAATCACAATTATTATTTATTTTTGTAGATAGAAATGTGAATGGATGAATGGATAAACGATATCCAATTAATTTGATTTTTTACAAACATGTTCTACTTGATGTATTCTATAATGTGAACGGTTCGAATTATTAAAATAGACTCCGAAATAGACCTATTTCGCCATACTCCGCGCAGCAGCATCCCCAATCCCCAATTGACCCAGCTGTAGTTTCAAGTATTTAATGGTTATTATTATTCATGTAACCCTTGACTGGAAACCATATTTGATTTTTAGTACATAACGTGTCACGTGATGATAAGCTCTGCATTAATGGATGATTATCTATGGGAGATGTCATCTCTCCCCGTGGTGGTATTCGGAGTCTTTTTCATTTATTTCAACCGTTTATTTTGTAAATTTTATTAAAAAAATAATTTATATAAAAAATTATGTCCATTCAATAATTTATGTAATCCTATATCTTCTCTGTTTTTTTCACTAAATATATAATCCTATCTTATGTCCATTCAATAATTATTTATTTTAAATAATGTTGGGTGAGCAAAGTTCTGTCACTCCATGTGACAAACGATACTATGCATAACGGATATTATGTATTTTATGAAGTATTTCAAAACAAAACAATACAAATGAATACGAAGAACACACCCATGAATATACTTATTGCTTTTAAAAACAAAGAACACACCAATCTTTCCACCATATAATTATTGCTGTTAAAAACGACCACACCCATAAATATAGCAATTAGTTCAGCCGTTGAACGCGAGGTTGGGGGAATTTATAAACAATGAATTGAGAAAGTGCTACCGGGTTATAATCTTTCGGACTCCATCAATACAATTGCAATCATCTGTTGGGTCTATCATTGCAAAGAACGAGAAACCTTCCAAATCTTCAAGACGAATATGAATTCAATTCAGATCAGTTTGATTGGGAGTTTGTGTGGAGGGATTGGATTATCAATTTGTAGAATCAAACTAATTTATGTTTGTATGCAACATGTCATGAGTTTAACAATCTCATGAGAGTATAAAATTCCTCCCATAGTGGGATTAGAATTTCTATAGGAAAGTTGGGATAGTTAATTCCTACACACAAATTATTGGCTAAAATAATATTTTGCCCTCCACTCTACAAAATTAATAAAATCTATACTATATATTAAGGAAAATGGGGTTTTAACCCCAAGGCCTGTGGGAGTTTCAATATCCCAATCTGAATTTTCTAAATTTTTTATTTAAAAAAAAAAAAAACTCAGCATTTATTGATTTGGCCAAAATCCCCTGATAAGCATTTATTAACTTTTTTCAATCTACATGTCTTTCCACATGCCTGCATTTATTGATTTAGTCAAAATTTCCTGATCAGCATTTAAAATTCCCTCATACAAATAATTATAAATACAATCCGTATATAGTTACTGCAGTACCTTTTTCAACTTCTGCTATACACTATGGTTAGTGATAAGATTGTTAAATTATTTTTATAAAAAATCTTAAAAAACGTAATTTATATATTTAAAAAAATCTAAAACAAATATAAATATCTATAATTATCCCATACATAGCACGGATGATAGGCTAGTTGTATTATATGTGAAAGGGGTTTTTAGATAATTTTATAAATTCATTCATAAATAACTAATATCACCTTGCTAAGTACACAAACAAACATATTTTATCTTACATCTTTAACTTAATATCAACCCACTAATAATCTTTTCATCAATCATGCTAGAGATCACTAATTTGGTGGCTTTAAACTCACCACTAATGAGGGTAAAAAAAATATATAAAAAAAAAAAAACACAACACATGTTATGACAGTAAGTGAGACCCACTGTCACATCGCTAGTGATAACTCTAATTAGAACTCCCACTCATTTTTCTCCATTTCATTTAACTGATTCATCTTCCCTCAATACAAAGCATACTTATAACAAGAAAATCAATAAAGAAGCTTCCTCTCTTTTTGGGTAATTCTGAATTTTTCGTTTATGGAGTTTAACTCAAGTTTCGTCATCATCATTCACTTTGCTACACTCTTCTTCATAGTTCACCTTCCTACAGTTCTTTCTTATCTCACCCTTTGATCCAGTGAGGGGTTTAATGTCACCCATCTTAATCATTGCTGCAGCAAAATCAGAGTAGAAGGCTTCGGGATCTTTGCTATATATTTCAACGAGGGATTTGCTATATTTTTCAACGAGGGGATCAGTTGATCCATCGCCGTGCAACACTTGATCAGAGTGAAGGAGACCCTTTTGAATGATCAGGTTCTTGTAGTAGTTGTTGTCAAAAATTTTGGGACTTTGATAATCTAGAGGAGCAAAATTGGTGCGCCCATAGCCAGTACTTGGGCAGTTTTCTTGCCTTCTCTTAGCAAATGAACTGTTAATGTTGGTATCGTGATAGATGCGATCTTGGAAGACGACGCACCTTGCTTGCCCTATTGTGTGGGATCCTGGTTCCAGAATGAAACTATTTTAGATGGTGAAACATTGACATATATACTGTAACACTAAAATTCCTCCCTTTTGTCCTATACACTCACATGGCTTATGATCTAATTTTTAGTTAATTTTCAATTTACAAAATTTAGATCAATCGTGTGATTGTGAGTAATGGTAGAAAGGGACAAACACTTCTTTTAAGAGAGAGAGAGAGAGAGAGAGAGAGAGAGAGAGAGAGAGAGAACCGGATAGGGCAACCATATCCTTGGTAGACAGTCCTACACGTTTGAATGTATGGATGAGTTCTTTGAGGGTAGAAGTAAAGGCTGGAAGTGCACTATCATTGGCAAGTGAAAAACTGGCTGTTTTAGAATCCCTACGTCCAAGTTTGACATCCCAAGTTGGCCCTCCAAGCTGCAACAAATTACATAAAAACAAAAATTAGAGTAATAACCAAAGACAACCAAATTATGCATAATAATCTTGTAAACATGATTCTTGATACAGATGAATGGGTAGGAATGGAATCTACTTACAATGACAGTGGAGTCACGAGCTGCGATAGCTACAATATCAGCACATGAGACTACACCATGGCAAGCAGCCTCCACCTTGGACTTGATATAATCAATTACATTATATCCCCTAACGGATTTATAGTTGGGACCTGCAGTCTTCTCTCCTTTGAAAGATGAAGTATCGTCAAGAAGTATTGACCCATCACAACCCTATAATCAAGCATGAGACAATTCCATAAGGTACAAGAAAGCTCTATTAAAATATACTTTGTTGAACAAGAACAAAATGCATATTCATATTCAACACGATGGGCGAATACTCAACAGAGGAGCTTCTAAATATGCTCACTAGATTTATGTTTATACCTATCACATTCATTATTTGGTAAATATGTTTAGAAGCTTTCATCCAATAGGGTCTTACCAATTTCAAACAGAGTAATCTAAACATTAAAGAGATGTAGAGCCTTACACCTATCAAAAAAAATTATGCACCCAAAAAAAGTTCCAAGTTAAGCATTTAAAAAATAGTGTACATCATGTATATTCAATTGAGGTGTGGTGTAGAGCACATTTTATGAATCTAGTACACATGCATTTCTTAATGTATTTTTTTAAGGTACATATCATTTCTGTATGTACCACATACATACTAACTAACAGAAAAAACTAGTTTACATGGAATATAAGTAAACAATTGGACTAATTCAGTTAATTTTAACCCTTGCATCTTATTAGGAGGTCAGAGATTCAACACTTGCAATAGATAAGAGATAAAGGTTCTTCAATCCCCCCTTCTCTAAGTTACAATATCTACTGGAAGAAGGAAAAAAATAGTGTGTTACACGTAGCAAGCATGCTTATTTTCTACCCTATGTGTTAATCATGAAGAAGAATATATATCTACCACTTCGATTCAGATATATACTTGTAATAAATAAATAAAAATGACATCACTAATTTCTGTGAATAAACAGCAATGAAGAAGAAGAAAAATTTACGTTGACAAAGCAATCATGGAAGTGGAGGCGAAGGAGAGAAGCACCCATGCGCTTTTCCTTTGACACTGCACATTTAACCGCTGATTTCACGATACTATGCAGATTTGGACAAGTCTTAGAGTAGAATTTAGTGGAGAGTATAGCAGAGGAGGTTGTACTACCCATTAAGAGCACAAACAACATGAATGTGACATTAGTCACCATTGAAGATGAAGAAGAAGAAGAAGAAAAATATGATGATGCACAAGAAGCCATTTCTAAGTACAGTGAGAGAGAATGTGTTGAGAACATGCCACTTGCAGGGTTATATATACTTGCATAGCAATACTAGATATCATGAAAAACCTTTCATAAAAATAATCATGAAAATTTTGTGACCCTTAGATTATACTTAGAATAAAGTACCACACACTAATCAAGGTAATCCAAGGATCATAAATTTTTCATGACCATTTTTATGAAAATTTTTTCATGATTCCTAACTTTTCCTATACTTACAAGGCTAGGTACAAAAGAATGTCAGTATTTTTTTTTTAATAAAAATATTAGAAAAATATATTAAATTAAATTAAATAATAATGACAAAATAAAAAAAAATTTAATTAAATAATGAAATACAGAATAAACTACATGAAACATATTTCAAGATGGATTCACATAGATATACAAAATAATATACAAGAAATAGTTTAGATTTAAAAGTTTGAAGAATAAAAAATAAGAGACACAAACCGAAACCTGTGTAACCACAATTTTCTTAAAACAGATTCACTGCCTCTTGATGGATGCTGGAGGTACATCGACGTCTATCTCTCAGGATATGACAGTCAAAACCAACTAATGCAAAAACACCTTTTGAATAGATTTGGCGAACTTGACAATGACAGCACTCTCTCTCTAACAGGAACCAAAGAAGGGGCTAGCAAAGAAGATAAGGAAAAAAAAATTGGTATAAAAATCATCTCTAATTTTATTATCTCAAGGTACTATCTCATTTCCCATCAAAAATCTCTCCAAAATTATTCTATTAAGTTGGAAGGGGAAACCTCTATTTATACTTGTACGGGAGAACCTTAGCCATGAAATCTAACATTAATAGGGTCATCAAATTGCCATTAGCCAAGGTCATTAACTCTAGCCATTAGAGTTAGAGTTACAAAGGTTAAAAACTCATAGCCACTAATATAGTTATCAATTTCATCAACAAAAGATGAGAGTTACGAAAGTTTAAAATTTTCTTGTGTTTAAAATATACAAATAAATATGTATATAATGATGTTTGAATAATTCTAACAGATAAGTCGCAAAATGAATACGGGTATTGGGTCACAATCAATCCAAACTCAGTTTAAAATATATGCACAAGACAAGCCCAGCCTAGGATAGTACAACCTGACCCATACCCAAGACTAAGTCCAACACATGCATATACACAAGCCTAGGCCAATCCAAACCAAAATAAGTTCAAGTCCAAACCTAGGATGAAGCTCAACTTCTATTAATGCCCACTTTATGAGACAATTCTCATTCATAACCTAATGGTTTCGACTCATTATTTCTGTATTGCAACATTCCCGCTTAAAGAATACAAAACCACTCGGACTCACCTCAACCAATGGTTGGGTCCCACTTTAATTTCGAATTAAAGTTGCCCGAAAAACCATTATTGTTCAACAAAGAATACCTGTGCAAAAAGATAGACTATCAAGGCTGCATTGTTTCATGGATTTAGAGAATGATTTGAAAAAGGAAAGAGAAAAAGTATGTGAAACCCAGATAAAATATAGTTGAGGTGTACGTAAACTGGTTTGGATACCGGAATATCAAATATATATATATATATATATAGTTATATTTCATTCATATTTAACTAACTATTTTTCTTTTTATTTTCACATCTCTCTCCAAATTTATAAATCAAATACTACTTAGGAATTTTTAAAAGAAAGTGAATCACATTAACTTATGTTAAAATCTGAAAGAAATTCATTGAAATATTATAAATTTGATATAATTATATTGAATTCCTATAAGATTTTACTTCACGCAATATTTATTTTATTTTTCATTCATTAAATGATGATTGCCATTCTTTTGCATTGAAATATATTTTATCTTATTTATCCATATGTCTACACATCATCTTTATTAGTTTTAGATATTTTAGTTTTACTAAAAGTAAGATCAGTATAATTATACCAAATTCAGCAAATAATTTTAAAATTTTAGAAATAATTTTTTAATATTTATTTTCATCCAACTAATTGAAATAAAATTTGAAAAAACAAACAAACATAATAAATTTGTATGTCATTTGATCTAAAAATAATTTTAAGTTAAAAACGATTGATCAAGTCAAGAGTGCACATAAATTCACATAACGAAACGATGGCCACATACTTCTACATCAAAGGCTTCTAAAAAAATAATAATAAATTAAAAACAAATTGATCAAGTCAAGAGTGCTAAATTACATAGAAAATGAAACGATGGACACATATTTCTACATCATAGGCTCCATTTCTGGTACAAACAAACAATGGTCATTAAAAAAATAATGTAAACATTTAAGATTACTATTAAAGATTGTAAACAATTTTGGCTCTTTCTAATTGGAATCCTTAAAATCAGCTCAATTAAACATTACTTAAAATCGATTAAGCTACTAAGATTCGTACTGTGACTGCTGCAAAGAGATTGTAGAATAGCACTTTCTTTTGTGTTTCTGTTCTTCGGAGTCTTTCGACAATAAACTAAAAAAGTTAATTTTTTTATTTTTTAACTTTTGTACACAAAAAAAACTAACTTTTTTAGCCAAAAAAACTAACTTTTTTGCCAAAAAAATCCCCAAAAAAGTCAAAAAATCAAAAAATTAGTTTTTTATCAACTTTCCAAAACACTCATTTATTTTGGTTATTGTTATTGTGGTTGGATTTTCTCCAACTGTGTGTGGTACTAGTAGATTGGGCTTGTTAGTTGGTGTCAACCTAATTGGAGTTGGCTACTATAGCTTTGATGTTTTTTACACCCTCTATCTTTATTGTTGTCCGTCATTATAATTGTATTGCTTGATTAGCATTCATAAAGATTTGTTTGGCCGTTTCAAAAAATAAAGAGAGATTGATCAATAAGTCTCATATTTTGGACTTGTAATCCATACAGTCCCATATTTTTTTTTTTGTGATCTATTTAGTCATTTTAGATGTGTAATGACTCATTTGCCCACCATATTAGAGTGTCACATTTAAAAAAATACATTAAAGAGTTTAATAGTATAACATCATACCCGTCACATTAGAATATCACATTTGAGAAAAATATACTAAAGAATTTTTAATTTTTTTAGAGTATCACATCATACCTGCCACGTTGAAATGTCATATGTCACATTTGAGAAAAGTACACTAAAGAGTTTTTAATTTTTTTAGAGTGTCACATCATACCTGCCATATTGAAGTGCTACATGTCACGTCCGAGAAAAGTACACTAAGGAATTTTTAATTTTTTTTAGAGTGTCAGATCATACTCGCTACATTGTCACGTTTGAAAAAAGTACACTAAAAAATTTTTATTTTATTTTTTTTGAAATATCACATTACACTTGTCACATTATCACATTTGAAAAAAGTACACTAAAGAGTTTTTATTTTTTTTGGAGTAAAAGTTTTGGAGTGTCACGTCATACCCGTCATGTTGTCACATTTAAAAAAAGTACAATAAGAAATTTTTAATTTTTTTAGAGTGTCACATCGTTGAAGTGTCATTTTAATACCTGTTATATTGAAATATCACATCAGACATGTCACATTAATAAAATGGTATAGTTGTCCACCAAAATACTACCAAAATCAAAAATAAGACCACACGGAAAAAAACTATTCACTAATAGGACCTGACAGATCAATAGAAAAAAAAAACTTGAGACTAATTTGAATACTTATTTATGAGATGAGATTAATTAGTAAATATTTCAAAAATAAATTAATTAATTAATAGTACTTAAAATTAGAACAAAAATAAAGCATTTTATGGTTGACTATAGGCCTCGTTTGTCAATAAGCAATTTTAGTTTAAAAATTATTATAAATTGTAATTTTATTCTCTATATTTTTTTGCACATATTTTTATTTAAAAAAATTAAAAAGTTGGTTAAAATAACTAATTTCCAAACAGACCTTAAAGTTTTAAAACTTTATATATAATTTTATAAGTTCGACTCAACATAATGACTTGATCGTTAACTTTTTACATGATAAAATAATTTTTCTAATTAATTATATTATTAATCTAATTTTCTTTAAGCCTTTCCGTCTTAAACCATCATTTTTTCTCTTTCTTTTTTAAGAGTGATTGATCATATTTTGAACTTGTAATTTATAAAATTTCATATTTTTTCTTGTGATCTATTTAATCCTTTTAGATATATAATGACTCATTTGTCAACTATATTGGAGTGTTACATTAAAATGTTACATTTGAGAAAGATACACTAAGAATTTTTTTAATCGGTCATGTTTTTGAAGTGTTATATTAGAGTGTACACTAAGGAGTCTTTTAGTGTTGGAGTGCCATATTTGGAAAAAGTATATTAAGGAGTTTTTTTGTAACAATCCAGATTTTTAATTATTCTGTATAATTTATACTAATATTATTTAATCTCAGTTCGGAAAATATATAATTTATTATATATTATTATGCGTAATTTTGTAAAATAATATAATTAATAAAAGTTTAGGGGTCAAAGTATAAATAATAATAATAATAATAATAGGTGTAGTAATAAAATAAATAATTAATTTACTGTTGATATACGATAAAGTATAATTTAATTAAGAATTAATTTATTTATATAATTACATTAAAATATTGGGTCAAAGGGTAATTATCTTAAATATCTATTAAGGATAAGTATGAATTTATATAACTATCAATTAAATATTTGCGAAAGAGACCCTTGCCACGTGTTGACCCGTTGTGGCTTACTCCTCCCTAAGGTGATCAACTTGCGTGAAAGAAAGAAAGGAAAGAAAGGGGGAGAAAGGAAAGGAATGAAAGAGAGAAAGAATGAAAAAAAATAATAGAAGTTGAGATGGTTTTGATAATGAAAAGAAAGAGTAAGGTATTAAAGATAAGGTGAGTTATATTATACCTTGAGTCACCATAATGTATTTTACATATATTTTAACTTACCATATTTACTTTATATAAGTTATGTTTTATAAATTATTATAAACTATATTATTATTTTAGTTATATGGATTATTTTCTCAACCCTATTTGCTAAAAGGAAACCCATGGATATGTTTGTTTTACTTTTAAAGAATATCTGATTAGGACCTTATATACAATTATGTTTTGTAAGTACCACCACGGGAGTCCCACGCCTTAGGGGACTTAAATAACCATTGGCTTCTGTTTACCCACTTTGTGATCATCTGTTTGTCATGGATCCATTGACCTCTGTTTTGTGCGGAGCAAAGTGTTGTGCGGAGCTAAGTGCTACACTATTGTGGGAGCCACCTCTAGAATCCGTATGAACCACCTCTTAAATCCGTACCTCTGTTCTGTGCGGAGCAAAGTGCTGTGCGGAGATAAGTGCTACACTATTGTGGGAACCACCTCTATAGTCCATACGAGCCACCTCTTGAGTCCGTACCTCTGTTCTGACTGTCACTTCTGTGACCTCTGTTCTGTTCTGTACCGTGGTTATGATTATATACTTACATAATTTTCGTATTTCAGTTTCTGCCACTTAAACGATTTGTTTACCAAATTACCGTAGTTATAGTTATTTATTTACATAATCTCAGTTTTGCTACTTAAAGGATTATTTCTTCCAGCTAAGTTATCTTAAATGTTTTGGCCTAATTAACTATCCATGGTTATTTCGTATCTCTTATACTCTTGGTATAATATTTCTCACTTTGCCAAGTGCTTATAGTTGTTTACCAATTTTCAGGAAACTATGCAATTCAGAAATAGTTTTTGGAAAGTCGGGCTGCGAAATAGACACAAAGCATTTTATGATATTTTTATATGTAAATATCGACCTTTTTGGTCAATATTTTTTGTAATAAAAATAGAAATTCCAATGATTATTTTGGTACCCTCATTTAAATATTATTCCCGCTTGTGTTTATTGATTTGTTTAAGAATTGGCCGGAGGTAACCTCAGTTATTGGCCATCACGATGCTTAACCCTTGGGTACGGGGAACGGGTCGTGACAAGTGGTATCAGAGCAATGGTTTATGAAAAAATAAATAAATCATCATTGGAGCATAGAACACATGCATATTTAAGAAGTAGGATAGCGGATAATTAGTACCTAAATATTACATTTTGTTAGTCGATTTAATTATATTATAATTTTATATGATTATATATATATAATAATTTTTTTTTAGTGTGCCTAATTTGTGAAGGATATTAGATATAATTTATATTTGTTATAGTAAAAGAAGGAAAAGAAACAGAAGGATGTCGGGTTCAAGCACCCACTAAAATTATAATATAATTAAATATATATAATTTTCAGTTCAGTATTCAACAAAAAATAATTTATTTTGATGTTTTTTTTTAAAAGTGGGTTCAAATTATAAAGATATTCATTTTGAAACTATTTCCCATCAATGAAAAGTTCATCTCAAATTCTTTCAACTTTAACATATAATTCTGTCATTTCACTTCCAGTCGCTTGTTTAATTATGTTCTCATTTTTTTTCTTTTCAAAAAGAAAACTAATGAAAAGTTTGTTTTTTAAGTCATCGATTGTTTATCATTTTGGTCCAAAATAATTTTTGACCCAAAATAATTTTTGACAACTAAACAGTGAGTTATTTTTGGTAAAGTTTTTTTTTGAGGTAATATTTTCTATCAGATTAATCATCTAATATATATTTATCAGAATGCGCAGCGAATAGCTTACATATGATAAATTTCGAGGACGAAATTTTAAAATGAGGGAAGATTATAATAACCCAGATTTTTAATTATTCTGTATAATTTATACTAATATTATTTAATCTCAATTCGGAAAATATATAATTTATTATATATTATTATGCGTAATTTTACAAAACAATATAATTAGTAAAAGTTTAGGGATCAAAGTATAAATAATAATAATAATAATAATAGGTGTGGTAATAAAATAAATAATTAATTTACTATTAATATATAATAAAGTATAATTTAATTAAGAATTAATTTATTTATATAATTATATTAAAATATTAGATCACATGGTAATTATCTTAAATATCTATTAACGATACGAATCAATTTATATAACTATCAATTAAATCTTAGTGAAACAGAACGCTTGCCACGTGTTGACCGTCTGTGGCTTCCTGAGGTGATCAACTTGCGTGAAAGAAAAGAAAGAAGAAAAAAAGGAAAGAAAGAGAGAGAAAGAAAAGGAAAGAAAGAGAGAAAGAATGAAAAAAATATGGAAGCTGAGATGGTTTTGATGGTGGAAAGAAAAAGTAAGGTATTAAAGATAAGGTGAGTTATATTATACCTTGAGTTACCATAATATATTTTACGTATGTTTTGACTTACCATATTTACTTTATATAAGTTATGTTTTATAAATTATTATAAACTATATTATTATTTTAGTTACATGGATTATTTTCTTAATCATATTTGTTAAAAGGAAACCCATGGATATGTTTATTTTATTTTTAAAGAATATTTGATTATGACCTTATATACAATTATGTTTTTGTAAGTACCACCACAGGAGTCCCACGCCTTAGGGACTTAAATAACCATTGGCTTCTGTTTGACCACTTTGTGGTCATCTGTTTGTCATGGATCCATTGACCTCTGTTTTTGTGCGGAGCTAAATGCTATACTATTGTGGGAGCCACCTCTAGAATCCGCACGAACCACCTCTTGAATCCGTACCTCTGTTCTATACGGAGCAAAGTGCTGTGCGGAGATAAGTACTACACTATTGTGGAAGCCACCTCTATAGTCCGTACGAGCCACCTCTTAAGTCCGTACCTCTGTTCTGACTGTCACTTCTGTAACCTCTGTTCTGTTCTGTTCTGTACCGTGGTTATGATTATATACTTACATAATTTCCGTATTTCAGTTTCTGCCACTTAAACGGTTTGTTTACCAAATTACCGTGGTTATGGTTATTTATTTACATAATCTCAGTTTTGCTACTTAAAGAATTATTTGTTATGACTAAGTTATCTTAAATGTTTTGGCCTAATTAACTATCTATGGTTATTTCGTATCCATTATACTCTTGGTATAATATTTCTCACTCTGCCAAGTGCTTATAATTGTTTACCAATTTTCAGGAAACTATGCAATTTAGAAATAGATTTTGGAAAGTCGGGCTACGGAATAGACACACAGCACTTTTTGATATTTTTATATATAAATATCGACCTTTTGGTCAATACTTTTTGTAATAAAAATAGAAACTCCAATTATTATTTGGTACCCTCATTTAAATATTACTTCCGCTTGCGTTTATTGATTTGTTTAAGAATTGGCCGGAGGTAATCTCAGTTACTGGCCATCACGATACTTAACCATTGGGTACGAGGAGCGGGTCGTGACATTTTTTAGTGTGTTATGTTATGTTACATTTAAGAAAAGTGCACTAAGAAATTTTTTAGTATGTTATTTTGGAGGAATTTTTTAGTATTTGAGTATTACATTCGGAAAAAAAATATAGTAACGAGTTTTTTAGTGTATTACACTGAAGAAAAACAAACGTTTAAGAAAAGTACACTAATGAGTTTTTAAGTATTGGAATGTTACATTTGAAAAAAGTACACTAAGATGGTGTTTGGGGAAAGAATTGGGCTAAAATAACCACTAAAAGACAAAATAGACTAAAATAAGATAAAATGTCACATCCAACATATAATCATTTGACTTTTTCTCTCACAATCATCAAATCAACTGTCAAAAAAAAAAAATCAATTTCTCAAATACAACTATTTTACTCTAAAATAGTCAAAAAATCAAATAGCCAACTAAAATAACCAAACTTCCCAAACAAGGCCTAAGGAGTTTTTTTAATATGTTACGTTGGCAAAGTGTTTTCATTTAAAAAAAAATATTTTAGTGTTGGAGTGTTACACGTGAGAAAGTATATTATGAAATTTTTTAGCCTTCGTTTGGGAAGTGGGTTGTCTTTTTGGCTTTTTGACTTTTTTGGCTAATTTAGCCTGGGCTAAAACGCTTGGTTTGGAAAAGGCTTTTTGACTTTTTGACTTTTTTTGACTTTTTTTGTGAAAGAATAGTGTAATGATTATGGGTTTGATGTAATGTTTTATTTGTTGTGGCTAAAATAGTCACAAATCAACTTACCAAACGGAATACGCTAGAGTATTATATTTGAAAAAAAGAAAGTATGTATTTAGTTATTATATTGATATTTTCAAACTTATGCTCTTATTTTATATTACTTTTATTATGAAATGGATATGAGTTAAAAAGAATTGTATATTATTGTTTAAAAATCAGGGCGTTTACAACTTCCAACTTGTATGCTTACGAAGAATTTTTTCGCAGTGTTGCATTGAAGTGACAAAAACGCGATCTAAAAATTAAATCTAACTTTCTTAAAATGGCTCTTCCTAATGAAGAAGCGTAAGGATCCTCTAGAGTGTTATCCCTAGAGTCATCTCCTACAGTGAAAGATAAGGAGCCGACACGTGGCCCATTACCGAACCAAGGGCTAAGATTTTGGTGAGTAATTTAAAAAAAAAAAGAAATAAAAAATTCAAATTTCTTTTGCTGGTGGGTTTCACTTCCATCACCGAGTGAAATCTGACCAATTTCTGGGAATCACATGGGTCAGCAGGGTTTAGTAACTGACGACGATTACCGTTGGTCGAGTTCTCTGGCGAGCAATAAGTCTCCAATCTTCTATAGAATGATGGGTTCTTCAATTCTTCAAGACAACAAACTGGTAATTTAATCTTTCTCACTCATAGTCTCTTATAGGGTATGTGTTTTCATGCCGATCAAAAAAAAAAAACAAAAGGGTATGTGTTTTCATGTTTCTATGGGTGAGTTGGTAGATGTAGACTCAAAACCAGAACCTGTTTGGTCGCCGTGAAACCCAGGAAGAAGAAGAACTTATTTTTGGAGTCTTTTTACTGTTTTTGTTTTCCAATTAAAAGAAACTGAAGAAGAAAAATTAGCCCTCTTTTGTTCTCCTGCTATTGGTCAAGCACTGTTCTCAAAGGGAAGAAAACGAAGAACAGAACAGAGACAGCATATGGCTTGTTGTCACTGTGTTTTTTTTTTTTTTTTAATATCAAAACGACGTCGTTTTCTATCTCTTAATATCAACCGTTGGATCTAACTCTAGAGAGATCACTCTAGAGAAGAAACTCTAGAGGATCCTCACGCAATTAAGAAAGGTAAAAACGTTCACCAAATTATATCCAAAATTAAGATAAAATCTAACGATAAAATTGTCATAACAAACAAGACCTATTAGTGTATTAGAAAATTTATGAGACTAATTAGAATGAACATTAGCTAAAATAAATTTGTATTTAAAAAATAATAATAATAATTAGCTTGTTTTGTTCCAGTTTTCAAAAAAATTTACTTTTAAATTTTTTATATTTAATATTTTCAATGAATTTTTTTAATATTTTAAGCAATTTTTTTTAAATGTTTAGACACACCTAACATAAATACATTTAAAAAGTATAATATTTGTGAAAAAAATATTTAAAAAATACACTAAATATCAAAAAATACACAAAAAAAAAATACGAACATTCAGTACATTTTTCATATTTTTTGTGTATTTATTAATTTTTAAAAATATTTTTTTACAAATATTTTACTATTTAGATACATCTAAGTAAGGTACATCTTTTAAAAAAAAAAAATTACTTAAAATTTAAAAAATATTTACTAAAAATAAAAAAATACGAAAAATAAAAAACTCAATTTTTAAAAATTCAAATTCAGAAAATTGAGACCAAACCTATTGAATAATACCCGACCCATCAGCTTTGAAATTGCCGACCCGGTTGCGAAGAAAATCCGGAATCTGAGTTCTCTGGCATCCATGTAATCCCCCACGGCAAGCGTTGCACGTGTCATCTTCTCCACGATGGCGACACCAGAGTTGGGAGGATTGGACACTTCGCTGGCTCAATTCATCAGCGATCACCAACACAACTCTCTCAGACTCCGCGACCAGACTGGTTCATCTCTTTCACCACATATACACATTTCAATTTCATTCATATTCTCTCTAAGCTAGGGTTTCGTATTCGTGAAATGACCTCCCTACTTGATGATTCTCTATGTTTGTGATTTTGTGAACAAACAGAGGGAGCGAAGAAAGATGCGATTAGAAGCGCGATCCGTGTTTCGGATCTGTTGGTGGATGCTGCCAACGGTGGCGTCCAAGAATCGTTCGTAAACGAGAAGCGGATCGAGCTCGAAACTCGCGCATTGGCTGCCACCGTCATGAGATTCGTCAAGCAGACCGATCGGTGGCTTGCGGCTTCTCATGCCATCAACACTGCTATCAAGGTCCCTCCAATATCATCACCACCACTTTTTACCAATTATATAACAAGGTTTTGTTAGATTAAAACTGGAATTGGAGTTAGTTTCACCTAGAGAAAATTCTTGGATGATTAGAGCCATGTGCTTTTCAATCATAGATTGAAGAATGGTCATTACCATTTGCTTTGTTTTATGGCTACTTCTGCTAGTCTGCAATGCTTGAGGTAGTTTAACATTATGCTCCGTTTTATTCACTAGAATGAAATGAAATAAAATGATCATTCTATTATAATGTACATTCTTGCGTTTGATTCACTAAAAAAAATAGATAAAATATGTATTACAAATAAAATCATCAATTCTTATTGCAACGGAATGACAATGTCCTTTTCATGAGGAGTGATCATTCCATTCCAATCCAATCCATATTCATTCCGTGTACTAAACACTACCAAGTGTGACTCGGTCTCTGCTTTTTGGTGGGCTTAGCGAAAGCCCTTGATATTGCTAGATTGGTCTCCACTAGAGACGGAACTGTGTATAGACCTACACCCATTATGAGAAATATAAGAAATATAGGAATGTTATATGTACACCCATTATAAGAAATATATGAATTTTTTTTTTTTATTTATGAAAGTTTAAAATATCGGTAGTCTTATGTGTAGTAAAAGTTACTAGTAGTCAATTTATAATGTGCATCTATAAAATGAAAGTGAAAGGGAAAGTTATGAATCATTGTAGTTTTGTTATGAACGATGTAGGGTAAATCTTACAAATCATTTGTGATGCAAAATGTTACGAACTATTTTGGTGAAAGAAATTGCAATTTGTTATGGTTATGCTATATATATTGTGATGACGTATATACGATATGCACCTTTTGAAGAATGCATACCATAATAACTCCCTAACATATTATGTTCTAAAATATATTTTTAATTATATTAGTATTCACTTTGTAAATAAAATTAAGTTAACAATTTTTGTCTCTCATTAGCCCAATCATTATTTCTCAATACTGCAATGTAAAGACTCTCATTAATTAGTAATGCTATCATGTCATATTGCTCTTACATTAAATATTTAACAAAAATAATAGTGTATCCATTTTCAATTAATAGCATGAAAAATCACAATTGTTCATTGCATGAAAATCTATTGTTTTAAATCTAACCCCACTTATCTTCTTATATTTTTTTTGACCCCCCAATGATCGAAACCTGGATTCGTCTCTGGTCTCCACACTATACAATATTATTGGTTTAGGGCTAACCCCACAAGGCTTTAAAACGCATGTAAGTTACTCAACACATACGTCACTAGCCAATGTGAGATTGGGCACTGTGGTCCAACAGACTATTCCAACACTTTTGATATGGAAATGAATTTTTGTTTTTCTTAGCACTTGTTTGACATGAGTGCACGGTAGGATTGAAATTATTGAGCTCATTTCCATTAGTTTTGTGGCTTTGAAGGCACTGCTATCATGAAAATACATCCTTGAAGGCAATGGTGAACACAATGGGCTTATTCCTTCATAATGCATGAAAATGAACATGATGTCTAAAATCCTAATTTGTAATGCATGAAAATCAGTATCAGTCTGGAATTGTTTGTTTGTAGCTATAAGAATCTTCATATATTGATGACTAGGTGTGTTATGAAGCTTGTGATAAGCTCCTTATTCCTTACTTTTTATATGGGTGTGTGCATGAACCAGTACCTGGAAAGTTTTGTAAGGTTTTTTTTTTTTTTTTTTGTGATGTCCTCCTTGAGTAAAACAAATCAGTTAGCAGAGTTTTGAAAGGGATTTGTTCTTATAGATTACTGAAATTTGGTGTGGATTTTGCTTGCACAGGAAATTGGAGATTTTGAGAACTGGATGAGGACCATGGAATTCGATTGTAAAAGTGTTAGTGCTGCAATATACAACATTCACCAAGCATAATCTTACAGGGACAAAGTCTCAAAGCCATTCATCGTGTTTACGATCCTTAGAATTATGGTGATGAGCTCTGGGATGGGGATTGGAGCAGAGATTTAGACAGCTGCAGGACAGTCGGTTTTTTGTTTTGTTTTCAACTCTTTTCGAAAGTGTTGCCCATTTTTTTTGTTTTGGGTAGTTCCTTGCTTCAACTTGTGGGGCTGCTGTTAGAAATTTTAATAAAAATAAAATATTGATTATTTGTTTGGATGAATTACTTCCATTTATATTTTAATGCCATTGGCTAGAGCTTATCACAAGCACCAAACATGACGTGAATGGCAGGCACATCCAAACCTTGCACTTCTTTTGTTTGTCTTTTTCTTTCTTTCTTTCTTTCTTTCTTTCTTTAAGAAAGCTCTTAAACATTAGAACCATAATTCAAAATTTTCCCAAGTAGAACCTCATCTCATAGCTAGTCAACGGTTTCTCCAGAACTAATAATAATATTTGTAATGTTCGCAAAAGAGATGAAAATGTTCAAAGCAAAATAATTAGAAGTGGGTAGTCAGGGCAACTTAGCCAATTTAATTCATCAAAGCATACTTTGATACTGATATAAAACAACTCTAGTTTTTAAATTGTTATCTTCTTCAGAAAGATTTTGACTACTTAAATATATATATATATATAAAAGAAAATCTTTTGTGCTGTGTTAATTTAAAGAGATTCCGTTAGAAATGTGAAAATCATCATCATCGCGGTCATCATCATCTTTTATAAGATAAGAACCGACAATGGCGCATGGCGATGCAACACAATTGACCAAAAATGTCTTATATTGTTCGATTAATTAGCATACATTGAATTAGTGATATTAGATGGTAGTAGTTGGACAAATTAAAGGTTTAATATTGGGTTGCCAATGCACGTCTACTAAATTAATATTATAAATCACCATTCAACTCCAATATTCAACGTTTTTATATGATTACTGTTTTGTATGCAAACGCTTGTTTTTTAGCAAAAATCTAATTGTCCTAGAAAAAATTGTCTTCTGGGTAATATGTTTGTATAACTATCTTCTAGATAATATGTTTGTATAATGGAAATTGAATTGGTGTAACATGAAATTCAAATATGAATGAATCTGAGTTATAGATTCTGAGTAAAATTAGGAATAAATTTTTTGAATTTATAGTATTACTATACTTTTCGTGTTTCAACCAATATATGCATCAGTTTTGCTATATAGACAAAATTGAAATGTATGGACAAAATTCATTTTGAGTAATTCTTTTGGGTATACAGCAAAACTCTATGTGCAAATGTATGTGCCTTGTATCTGCATCGATAAACAACATTATGGAATATAAGTACTGCAAAATATCCTAGTGTCCTCTCGTTAGAAATCCAAATGAGCTGAGCCACTTTTGGGTGTTTGAGCTCAATTTGCTAAGAAGTAGTTGAGCTTTAAAAATTAAACTCGAGTTTAGCTTGTCAAGTATTTTAGAAATATGGGTGGGATGAATTTACTAATAGATGTCTGTTGGCATTCTAGTTTTCCTTTTCAAACTTGTTTCGAGTTAACTCAATTACATAAACAAGAGCTTAAGCTGACAAAAAAAAAAAAAAAAAAAAAAAACTCAAATTTAGATTTATATTAAGAGAAAAAAGAGAAAATCATAAGTAAAATATAAAAGGGATCATTTCAAAAAAGTGGAGTGAGATTTTTTTTTCCAACTAATGAAGGTACAATATTTATTTGCATAATTGAATGCATAAATCACTTATACCTTCATCATTTTGTAATTATTTTTTCACTATCCATTTTTTTGATATTCTCCCAACATAAAAAATGTTTATCTTTGATATATTATTAAAAATAAATATTAATTCATTTTCTTTGTGCTCCCGGGTCTTTTTTTTTATCGGCAAAAAATCTTTATTGATGACAACATACAAAGTATGGAACAATACATCAATAAAGAGGAGTTAGGAGTTAAATCGAAACTCCAAGCGCCAGTTGGTGAGGAACCAACCAAAAGAGAACAAGAGGAGAAAAAAGGGGCAGAAAACAAAAAGAACTACACAGCAGAACAGAACTACAGCAGAACAAAACAACACAGCATAACAGAGCTACCAGCATACATGTGCTCCCGGGTCTTATCGAAACGAGTTTGAAAACAAGCTTAAAAATTGAACTCGAACTCATGTATTTAGTAAATGAGTTTTAAACAAGCTGACCTCAAGTTATTCAGCCCTAACCTCATCAAAGAAGCAACTCACTATCAATCGGTCTAGATAACATTTTTCAAAAACATTATACATATAAATTACTCTTTTCCTTGAAATT
Organism: Camellia granthamiana; assembly: GCA_036172215.1. Lineage (NCBI taxonomy): Eukaryota > Viridiplantae > Streptophyta > Magnoliopsida > Ericales > Theaceae > Camellia > Camellia granthamiana. Next base: position 28,277,478 of record CM069915.1, on the reverse strand, counting down.
GCATCTTTGGTAGTCAACAACTGAGCGAATCTCAATTAGGGGAAAAATGAACTCAGGGTGATACTAAGTTGGTGGCTACCAAGCCAACATTAGTGTCAAATGTGAATAATTAAATCTGAATTGTGATGCTTTTGCAATTCTCTTTTCTTTATTGATGTAATTTGCGTTGTATTTTGTACTAGCTTATTCCATATATAAAGTCTTTTTTTTGCCGATCAAAAAATATATATATATATGAAAGGAAAGAATCAGTCTGGATCGAATTGATTTATTGGCATATAGTATAGTTCTAGTTGAAACAGTTACTATTTGGGTCAGCACGACCTCAATAGCTGTTATTTGTTAGAATTGGTCTTCTACTTAATTAAAATAATGAGCTTGTCAATATTACAAAAGATTTTAATTAACATATTGAAATTTGATTGTAACAAGTTAATGAATAGTTTAACCTTAAATCTACTATATAAATACGTAACCTCTTGAATCTCCATATAACAGTACAATTTCACACAAGTCCTCAAGCTTTTAGTAGCCATGGCAAAAGCTCAATCTTTCACGTTTTTCATAATTGCTGCCATGATGATTGTCCTTCCTACTACTACATTAGGACAACTAAATCCTGATTTCTACGACAAAGTGTGCCCGCAGGCATTACACACCGTTAGAGCAGTCGTCGAGCAGGCAATCATGCACGAGCCACGCATGGGAGCGTCACTTCTCCGCTTGCATTTTCATGACTGTTTTGTCAATGTAAGTTTAATGCTTCTTCTACTAATCTCTAAACCTAAATATTCTTCTTCACCTATATCTATTGATATTCCTAAAGAAAAATTTTTTTTTAGGTAACAGATCAAATTACATTTAATCTCATGTCACAAATTTACTTACCATCATAAATGGCACTTGCACATTATTCATGCATAGAACATGTGGCACGTTGAATGTTATGCTTTAAAAGAATAGTCATCTAAGCAAAAAGAAGAGAAAAAAAAAGAAAAAAGAATAGTCATGATAACATTACTCAAGAACTGGGGAGACTAAAATGAGATAAAATTCAATCAAGGCACATCCATATAAGTTTTGACGGAAAAAAAATACTTAATGTAGCATATATTATTCATTTATTTGTTGTTGTAACATCCATCATTGAACTATCAGGGCTGCGATGGATCAAATCTGCTGGACGATACAGCTAACTTCACTGGTGAGAAGACCGCTCGTCCAAACTTGAATTCACTTAGGGGGTTTGATGTTATTGATGAAATTAAAGCAGCCGTAAACTCAGCTTGCTATGGCAATGTGGTGTCCTGTGCTGATATTTTAGCCATTGCAGCTCGCGACTCTGTGAACATTGTAAGTATCCCATAAATGATAAAACCTTCCCTTACCTGAAAAAGGCCAGAGTATATAGTCAGAGACCCTCTTTCCTCAAATCCCACTGTCTCTCAACCTTGAACATTTAGTACAAAGATTAAGTATGCATTTTGTTGCACACTTTAGTCTTCAAATTTTTATTTTTTTCGATTTGGTTCTCAAACTACAAATATGAGTTTAAATGGTCCCGCCCTCACGCTATCCAAATTGATTAATGGGAGCTGGTATATTTTTGGAATTTTATATGAAGAATCGATAAAATCAAATGGACTAAATGCATAAATGGTCCCTTAATTATGCACTTTGTTGCAGTTTTGGTCCGTAATATTTTGTTTTATTATTGTAAAGTTATAAAAATATCCCAGTTCTCATTAATCGACTTGGATGGCCAGATCATTGCCACTATTTAAATACATATTTTACAGTTTGAACACTAGATTGACAAAATTAAAATATTAGAAATTAAATTGCAACGAAATGCATACTTTAGAAACTAATGGTGTAATTAATCTTGTTACATCTAAACCAAACTACTAACACAAACTTGAATCTTGGGTTTTGTGTTTCAGTTGGGAGCTCCATGGTACCAAGTACAACTAGGTAGGAGAGACTCATTAACTGCAAGTTTGAATGATGCAAACAATGACATCCCTCCCCCATTCTTCAACCTCTCAAGCCTCCTCTCAAACTTCCAATCTCATAGTCTAGACCTCAAAGACCTTGTGGTCCTATCCGGCGGCCACACCATTGGTCTTGCAAGGTGCACCACCTTCGTAGCCAGGATTTACAACGACACAAATATAAACCCTAATTTTGACGCCACCCTGAAAAAGTTCTGCCCAGTCAATAGTGGAGGAAACAAAACATTTCCACTCGACGCAACCACAGCTGTGTTTGATACTGTTTACTACCAGGACTTGTTGCAACAGAAGGGTCTGCTTCATTCTGATCAGCAACTATTTGATGGTGGTAATAGTGAGACTGATGATCTAGTGAGGTACTATAGTAATAACCCATATGCATTTGGGGAAGACTTTGGTGTTTCTATGCTTAAGATGGGTAACTTGAAGCCTCTCACTGGTAGTAATGGACAGATCAGGATGAATTGCAGGAGAGTTAATTAAGTCTGTTTGTTAGCAGATCAGTTCATGCCACATTCTTATCAACTCGCATTTGAATACGTTGTTTTTTGTTTTTTGTTTTATGCTATGGTAATAACATTGATGTGTGAGTTTGGGCTTGGGATTCTCTATCCCAACTCTATGTACCAATCTTTTTAGTGTTGTCATGTATTCATAATTTGGATTTAACAAAGTTTATTTATTTTTTTGAAGTATTTAGACATATTCATGTTCATGTTACATGCCCAAAAAAAAAATTAAAAATTCCTAAAATTTGAAGTGTGTGGATCAAATTTACTTTAAGAATGATTGAGACCACACACCAAGTTTAATCTATTATATGGTACATAGCGTTTGTTCAAGGTTTAATCATTATTAAAGTGGGAGTTGGTTTCAAATTTAAATTATGGTGATGCAACAATAATAAAAGGGGTGACAAAGAGTTGAAAATGATTGAAGTTGTGAATTTTTATTAAATCAATTTTACCTTTGACCTTTAAAAATATTGACCAATTTTTTTAAAAATGTTGACCAATGTGATCCCTTTCAGCAATTTTTGGACAAAAACTGTCAAGCAGGAGGCAAAATGGTCTTGTCTCCTTACAAAGCTGTAAACTAAGAGAGCAAAATAATCACTTTTTTTGACAATATCTGTTAATTTTTTTACAACAGGGGTCATTCAAGGAATAGTTTGTGATCTAAAATGAAAATTATTGTGCCATACTCAAAATTAAAAAATTACAAGTAAGAAAGTCAGAAATCTATACCACTCCCAGAAGAACTTTGTGGGATTTTCTTATACGCTTCCTCTTCACCAAAGTCGCTAGTCCAATTCAAAAAGATTATTGAAGTATAGCAATAAAATGCATGATTATTTCACCAAATATTCATCCACAGCCCTTCAAAGAGAAGCACAAATTCTCTTTGAAATTGAAATTCAGTACACAAAATAGGTTGCTCTGAAGGTGAACCAATTGGAAGCTTTGGAGAAATGAAGAGAGGAGGGTGGAATCCGGTTCTGAGAAGAAGAAAGATGAGTACTCAAGCTGGTCGATTCAGGGAGAACGAGTTGGTCACTCTTTTCGTAGATGAAGCCCCGGAGTCCATGACTCCCAAAGATCTGTTTAAGCTTTTCAGCAAGTTTGGGGTTGTTAAGGATGTCTTCATACCAATGAAAAGGAGAAAAACAACAAGAACAAGATTTGGTTTTGTGAGATACGATTGTAAGGTGGCTACAAAGGTGGCAATGCAAAAAGCTGATGGCTTATGATGTGATAATAGGGCCTTGAAAGTGAAAATGGTAGAGTACAGTAAATCTGATCGACATAGACAGATGTTAACTAATATAAGGGAGGTAGGTATGCCACAGAAGAAGCAGTGGAATCCTATTCAACCTATGATGGGAAATAAAGGTAAGTCATACGCGGATGTCGTTCAAACAGGAGGCCAAATTGGAGGTCTGTTGCTACTTTGGAACTGTTGCTGCCAATTTTGGTGCCTCTGCACTGCTGTAATTTTGGGTGCCTCTGCACTGCTTGGAGGTCTGTTGTTGGGAAGCCTATCTATCTGTGCAATTCGCAGTGTTGGGCCTGCCTCCTGCTCTATTGGGTGCATCTGCAGAGTTGTTCCCAGTGTTGCTTTTCTTCTTCTGTTCTTCTTTCATTTTGTTGGTGCCTCACCAACCTCTGGCGCTTGGAGCTTCTTCTAAGCTCCAAGCTCCTCTTTATTGATGTATTATGTCATGCTTGGTATGCTTCATCAATAAAGATTTCGTTTTGCCGATCAAAAAAAAATTGGAGGAAAAATAGAAAAACAAAAAGTCTCTGTTAGCGCTGTTGAGGCTAGTAATAGGTGGCTGTATGACAGCTTGCTGATGAAACTCAAAGAATTTTTCTCTTTTCATGATTTTAAAAAGGAGATGCAAAAAAGAAATGTAATAGGTGTTGAAGTTCGACATGGAGGAGGAAAGTTAGTAATTTTATTATTTAGATCCCATCAACAGATGAAGGAAGAAAGAGCTCAAATGGAGGAGTGGATATATGAGTGGAGTGATCAAGTCTCTGAGTGGGACGAAAGTATTTGTATGGACCAAGAGAGATGTATCTGGATTACTTGTGTGGGTGTTCCTATTAATCTTTTGAATCTAAAAACCTTCAGAGATATTGGTACTATATAGGGTGAAGTAGTTCAATACCATGAGGATACACTTGGGGGTAAACACTCTCTGTTTGGCAAAGTCAGGATTATCACAAAGCTTATAGAGCCCATCAATACGGTGATTAATCTAGTAGGAAATGTGAGGTCCTATCAAGTGCAAGTGTATGAAGAGCCATTAGTCAGTATCTACCAGTGCAATAGTGATTATAGTTGCCAGAAAAATGAAGTATTGGAATCTAATATGCAAGCTGAGGTCTATTATTCATCCAAAAACAGAGGACAAGTTGGTGCTGCACATACTGAGGCCGCTGATAATGGAGAAGAAGGTCGGGATGAAGATGAAGGTGGTTCAACTGCAAAGGAGGACGACGATGAGGATGTGGAAAAAAGTAACGAGGTGTCAAGTATTAGCAATCACACAGTGGAAAGGGTGGCAGATAGCATGCTTGAAGGCAATAATTATGTGTCATGTTCAGTTGCCAAAGAAATTGGCAGTGTTATAGGGAAAACAAACGTCAGGGACTGTCATTTTGAAGGAGTGAAACAGATAAATGGCTCAAGAAAATAGGTGCCTAGGATTATTCAAGGGATTGATGACCATGTGTGCACTAATGGGTTTATGCATAGTTTGAGTGGGACGGAGGGTGGTAAGCCCAATATCAATTTAGAAGTTGTGCTAAATGGAGCTCAAGTTCAGCATATGAATAATGGGCCAAGATGGTAGGCCAGTTCGAATTTGAGCAAGTGTATAGCCCAATCTCAGCCTATATATGTAAAAGGTAACTCAGCCTAGAAAGACAAACAAGAGAGGGGTAGCCCATCGCAGAATGCTATTGATAGAAGAAGAAGGAAGATTGATTTAAAGTTGAAAGAAATTGAACAGAGGCAAGGAAGAAGAAAGAAGGATGCCCAGTCAAACCAGAAGGGGATTTTATTCAGTAACTGTTTAAAAAGTTGGGTGATCCTTAGAGCAGCAACAGCTACTACTTCCCTATCCGTGTCTCAAAGTAGTAATTCCAGAAGAAGAAAACAGCTACTTTCTGAAGCTCAAGCTACGATTGCGGTGGGGAAAGAATTAGGGCTGAATTGTGAAAAGAAGGAAGATGAAGTGGTGGAAAGACTAATTAAGCTAGAAAAAAAAAAAAGATTTGGGACGAGTTGAAGGGGAGGGTGCGATGCTTTAAGGTGTTGGAGCAAGAAGGAAGATGGAGGCTGTGTTGATAGTTCTTATGAAGATCATGACATGGAATGTTAGGGGTCTTAAAAGACCTGAAAAAAGGAGTAAAATTAAAGTTTTGGTGAAAGAAAGGAAAATTGATGTGTTGCTGCTTCACGAGATAAAACGAGCCAGTGTTGATGTTAATTTTGTAAAATCCTTATGGCCAATGGAGGATATGGGTTATATGGAGGTTGATGCACATGGAACGACTGGTGGCCTTCTTTGCATTTGGAATACCAATGTTTTTCAGTTGATTGATAGCTGCAGTTCAAGGAATTTTATACTCCTTTCAGGTATATCTTCTCAATATTTCCCTTGCGTTATATGTAATATATATGCTCCGAATGATGTATTGAAGAGGAGGAAGTTATGGGAGTGTCTTATTAATCTGAGACCTTCTTATCCCAATGCTTGGTGCCTGGGAGGTGATTTTAATGAGATTCGATTTATGAGTGAAATAAAGGGGTGTTTAAGGAGGGAGAGGGGTATGAAAGATTTTAATAATTTTATAGAAATCCTGGAGATGACTGATTACCTATGCAAGGAAGATTATTCACATAGTGTAATGCAATAGAGAGGGATAGGTGGAGTAGGATTGATAGGTTTTTACTCGATCCTGCGTGGCTGGAGAGGTATAAATTTAAACAATGGGGATTAGCCAGAGATATTTTTTATCATTGCCCAGTTCTACTGATGGAGGATGAGAGGGATTGGGGGCCAAAACCTTTTAGGTTTATCAATGCCTGGACATCTCACCCTCAATTCATGAATGAAGTTAAAAAGGTCTAGAAAGGGGCTTAGCTTTTGGGTTGGGCAAGTTTCAGACTCATACATAAATTGAAAATTTTGAGAGCACATCTGAGAAGGTGGAACATAGAGGTATTTGGCAATATTGATGAACAACTGAAAAAGGCTGTGGAGGAACTACATGAATGGGACTTGAAAGTTGAATCAAGATCCTTGGTGGAACCTGAAGTCCAAAAAAGAAGGGAGGTTAGAACTGAAATGTGGCACCTCAGCAGAAGCAAGGAGAGATTGTGGTTACAGAAGTCTTGAATGTCATGGGCCCAAAATGGTGATAAAAATACTAAACTATTCCATTTGATGGCAAGCAGTAGACAGAGGAAAAATTTCTTAGATTCAGTGAAAGTAAATGGTGTTGTGGTAAAAGATCCAAGTATGATGAGACAAGAAATGGAGAATCACTTCATTAGAGTGTTTGCTGAAAGTTGGAAGGTCCCTTCCTATCTATAAGTCCTACAGATTTTGAGGGAGTTCTAGAGGCACAGTTTAGTGAAATAGAAATTTGGGCAGCTATACAGGATTGTGATGGAAATAAGGCGCCTGGTCCAGATGGCTTTAATTTGTTTTGCATTCAAAAATGTTGGTCCATAATGAAAGGTGAGTTTATCAAGTTGTTTGAAGAGTTTTACAGCAATGGGAAGATGGCTCGGGGTGTAAATAGCTCTTTTATTTCTTTGATCCCTAAAAAGGAGATCCCCACAGCCTTGTCTGAGTATAGACCCATTAGCTTGGTTAGTTCTATTTATAAAGTGGTGGCTAAAGTGCTATCTAGAAGACTCAGTCAAGTGCTGCCTAAACTCATAAGAGAAGCTCAAACTGCCCCTCTTGGTGGTAGATGCATTCTTGATGGAGTTTTAATTGCAAATGAAGTGGTGGATTGGTGTAAAAAGTCAAAACAAAAAGGACTCATCCTTAAATTGGATTTTGAGAAAGCCTATGACTCAGTTAATTAGGAGTTTCTGCTAGCAATGATGCACGATTTTGGGTTTGGTCAAAGATGGATAGGGTGGATAAAGGAGTGTATCTCTACGCCAAGGATTTCAGTGCTTGTAAATGGGTCACCCACTGCAGAATTTTCTCCTCAAAAGGGGTTGAGGCAAGGTGATCCACTATCACCTTTCCTATTCAATATAGTGGCTGAAGGCTTGAATATCCTTTTGGAGAGAGCAAAACAAAAGGGGCTAATTAAAGGTGCTTTAGTGGGTTATCAAGGGTTAAAAATTTCTCATTTGTAATTTGTAGATGACACCATTATTTTTTGTGAAGCCACATGGGATGAACTCATTATGATCAAAAGAATTCTAAGGTATTTTGAAGTGGTATCAGGCCTTAAGATTAATTTCCATAAGAGTATGGTTTGTGGCATTGGTGTGGAAGAGGGGTTAACTAAGGATTTTGCTAAAAAACTTAATTGCCTAAATCAGAAAATAGGTTGCTCTGAAATTAAACATTAGCAAAATAAAATCATGAAATCCTATTTTTATTGGCAACAACAAATATAATTTTATTATAGTAAAATAAGAAAGTTACAAAAGTGCAACGAGGACAAGAAATCAATGGCGGAGCTAAAGAAACTGAGAGATTCAATCACCATGGAGGCGACGGAATCAGTGGGCAGTTGATCTTGCGTAAAAACCATTGGACGGTGGAGATATGATCTCGCAATTGGATTTTTTTGGCGAGAATGGTGGTGCCAACTGTCCCGAGAACTTGAACTTCAGCTAAGTATTTATCGGTGGTGTTATATGTACCAATTGGTATACCAACTAACGCACCAATATACCTTATATCATTATTACCAATCTCACTCATTATGCAAATTACAAATATCTAAAATTCCTAAAATTATGTCATATCATCTATTAATATACTAATTAATATATCAATTAGTGCATATAATATTATTCAGTATTCATAGATTTGAAATAAATATTGTTAGAAGTTTTGGCCCGTAAAAGCAGATGGAGTTGAAGTTTTAAATCAATTTATTTTTTTGGTTCCTCTTTTGGTCCAGTTCAGCCCATCTACTTATAACTTTTTAATACAAATGAAGAGTAGAAAACAAATTAAAAATACCAAGGCCTAAATTCAAATATATATTAGGACAAAATGGAATTACTTTTAAAAATGATTTAAATTAAAATAATTATTAAAATGGCCTAATTCATTTAATAACTCATATACGGATTTTGAATTTAAAATATTTTATGCCTAATTTTTTATGTCTAAATTATGTTTAATGTCGGGTTTGGTAGACAAATGATATATGCACTTTTGTCATGTAGTGCCCAATCAATGCCCTTTGTATATTGGAAGACATTTCAAGTCATGATCATTTATGTCATTATGAAAATAATAAATTAATATATATATATATATATATAAAAAGCATACAAATCACTTGGAATAAATATTTTAAAATTTTGGGCATAGATTTGAAGCACACGAACAACTGTCCACACCTATTTATAAGGAGTAAATTATAAGTGCACTTTTTGAGTTTTACTTAAAATATAAATTATTTTTGTAATTTAAAAAATTATAAATATTTCATGGTCAGAAATTTTTATTTATCAGAATTAACTGAAAAAATAAAATTCTTAACCGCTATCCTATATAATAATAAAATTACCTGAATTATTAGTTGAAATAAAATTTTAACATCATTAAATACTATTAATTAATTTGATATTTTATTGATAAAATGGGTTATTTGTTATGAAATTAAAAATCTTAGGGGGGGCGGGATGTAATTTCCAGAACCACAAGGAGCAATTTGTATTTTAAACAAATCTCAGGAGAAATTCTATTTTCACATACCATATTGTCTTTGTGCACATCCTTTCTTACTCCACTCACTTAATAATTTGATTCTTAGGTATTTATTTCAGTCCACACACTCTACATTCCAAATATACCCATTTAATAAAAAAATATGTGCACACCCTCATATTAATCTACACAAATATTCGTGGTCGTTGTGCTGCGCCAGCAGGGCCTACCATGATTGATAACCCTGTACCTGATTTGTTGTAAATTGACTAGTATAGTCCAATACACAATCAAATTGAACCTCACTTGCTTGAGTGGGTACTTTCTACCCAAAAAAAAAAAATGCTCGGAAGTTGGAACTTCAGAGCCGAATATTTTAACATATTTCAGAAGTTGGAATTCGAATGATTTAATATATTTCGAAAGTTAAATTCCAAATGGTTTAATATATTTCGGGAGTTGAGTTCCAAATTATATTTCAGAAGTTGAGTACCAAAGAAATTAATTTTGTTCAATTGTTGTTTTTCGTATATTGTCTATGTATTCATCACTGGTTTGTCGAATGGTGATCGCGAATAGAAATTACATAAAACAATTTCTTAGCAAAAAAAGTTACATTTCCGTCACTGCATTAGTTGTTTTGCATATCATTCTAGTTTTCTGAATTGTTTGGCAAATCTCCCATCAAGTTTTGTTTGACAAGCAATTATAACCTCATGAGTGAACAATGGAAGAATGTTAGCAATGGAGTCTAGCGTGTGAGAAATAATTGAGGAAGAAGGTAGGCAATGGAGTGTGTGAGAAATAATGAAGGAAAAAGGTAGGCAATAAAATGTGAGAAATAGTGGAGGAAGAAGGTAGCAATGGAGAGTGTGAAAAAAAGTGAAGTGTGTGAGAATGAGTGTCAATAACATAGGCAATGGACAGTGGATGTGCATAGAGAGCTTTTATAAGAAAAATGTGTACAAAGATCTCTATTTTGAATGTTTAAGTGTGTGGATGGATGTCTATTTTGGTCATTTTATTTAAAGGTAAATTTGTAATAAAAATAAAGTTCATTAAGTGTATGGACAGATACAATGTGGTGTGTGGAAATAGAATTTCCCAAATCTCAGGAGTGTGTTTATAATTTATCCTTTTATAAAAGTAAGTATTAACAAATCCTAGAAACTGCTCTCTCTATCTCTCTCGGAATTAAAGTCTCTTTTTCTAAACTCCAAAATTTTCTCTTGTTGTCATAACAAGGGAGTGAAGGGTGGTGACATCCGATCCCCCTCTCCCTTTCCTTTCCTTTCCTTTTAACTTACATGGATGATTTGTTTTTTTCTCAGATATGGTTTTTTACCCTTTGATCTGAGGTTTTCTATTATTCGAACTTTCACTGCCTCTGTGGGCCACAAATATGAGGTCGATACCAGAGTTGTTTGCCGGTCCTACGTTACGAGTTGTGTGAATCTAATTTTTTGATGATTTTTTTTTAATGTTTTTGAATTTTATTTTTATTATTTTTTTCCTCCTTTGTAGATGTTTGGGTTTGTCTATTGTTAGATTTTTGTAATTGGCAATCTCGTTGGACAAAATTTTATTTAATTGTATTTTTATTCACTCTATTGTATCTATGAGTTATGAGAGTTCAGATGCAAATCCAACTCGAGTTGTGCTTGTATAGAGGAGTTTGTACTGACATTTAGTATCTTGACTTGAATATTTCTTATTTGTCACTTCGTTGACTAAAATCAAAGTTGATTAACCGCTCGAGTGGTATTTTGTGCACTTGAGCGGTGAAATGATTTATCTAGTATCTTTATTTGTGTTCTGAATTTCTGGAAAGTGTGTTTTACCACTAAGCAGTTATCATATATGTGAGCACCGCCTTTAGTCACACCATTTGAGTGGTAAAGTGAGCGCTTGAGCGGTCTTCGCGACTCTGTTTAATATAAAGTGTGTCATTTGCTGTCTTTAAGATTTAATTCATCCATATTCTTAGAGAGGAAGAGAAAAACAAAGTGTTCTATATTAGAGGGTGTTTATATATGAGTTTTCTTGATGTATAGAAGGTGATCAATTGATCAACGAATTACATATTGACAAACATCAATGGTTAATTTTGTTCTTTCATTCACAAAAAGAGAGAAGTGTTCATCGATGAATTCTGGGGAACTTGGGCATGAAGCTTTTGTGGATTCTGGAGTGATTTATCGTCGTAGATTCAACATTAGCATTATGGATTCAACATTGGACAAATCGATTCCAAAGTGAAGACAGTGGTGCAAGAGGCATATTGGGTTTGGTTCAATTCGGGCTTAGATTCACTACATAATTCAGGGTTTTCGTGTGTAATTCCTTTTTGTCTTCTTAATGGATTATTTTATGTCTTTATCCTATAGTTTTTTTTTATCACAATTGGAGATACTCAAATTGTGATTTTTTTTTTCTACGTTAAATTATTGTGGTGATTAATTATTGATTATTTGATTGTGATTGCTATCATTGTTTAAAATTGAATCACAATCACAAATCAATATATCGAAAATTTTTAGAATTTTTCATCTATGTTGTTGCTGACCACAGTATGTTGTAGGTATGGTTATTGGTTGTTGGCTGCAATATGTTTTAGTTATGGTTTTTAGTTAATGGTCGCAATATGTGGCTGGTTATGGTTGTTGGGTGTTTGAGTCTTCGGGTTTGAAACACTGAACCTTAGCTATAATTCCTTCTAAAGTTGGGAATAATCACTCTTAATATATTTATTTCTGCCTATCAATAAAATTTAACTTTAGCCACATAAATAAATAAATTTATTAACAATTCTCTCCACGAAATTTTGATAATGGTAAACACCACTGTAGTAGTTTTCAAGGTTACATCAGTGTCCTTGTTAGAAATGTTGGGTAATAGTTGGGATAGATTATGATAAATGTACAATTATCATTTTGCTTTTTTACAAAATCATAATTTTATGACACTATATTTGTCCTCAAGCAAATAAAAAGTAATTTTTTGTAAGATTTGTGATAGGTGATGGAGAGAGGGTGGTGTGGGGACATATTTTGTGAATGACAACAGGTGGCCAAGGTGACGCCGGGGTGTCAGCCGAGGTGCCACGTGGCCTGGTCCTGGCACCGACATGATCTCAGCTAAGTCGAGGTTACCTGAGGAGATATCGGAATCTGAGATGAACGGATAAGAGATAAGAGTCCTAGAACAAAAGAGGATCTCAGTCTAGATAAAAATAAAGCTCTTAAGGAGTTTATCCCTATCTAGTTGAGAGTTCAGGATAAACATTGAGCCTGAGTCCAGTTAGGTGAGGTTTCTGTAGGGATCAGGTCAGTGTTGGCTATAAAAGCAGGGCACTCTCGTGGGTCTAAGGTATGTTTTTTTTTATGTGTGATATACTGTGAGCAATACGTTCTTTCTTGTGAGTTAAACACAATTAGCTATCTTTAAAAGATATTTGATTACTGACTTGAGCGTTGGAGTGCCCCTGAGTGGACGAGCCACCGCTGAATTCTTTTCTTTCTGTGACAGGTTGTTCGGGCTTAATCTATTCTGTCGGTGTTCTCTAGCTGAGTTTCCCCTTTGGTTGTGTGGTCGGAAATCAACACCCACAATTTGGCACCGTCTGTGGGAACGTAAGATGGCCAACGATGGGCAGAAAGAAAAGATCAGAGATGACATTCCTAGTGGGAGTAGTAAGCATGCCGATCCAAACATGGAGGAAAAAAACCATAACGAAGAAACACGGGATCAGAATCCTGGGGAGAAAGACGTCGGCCAAGAGGGAGACACACCGAAAACAGCAAGCCGAGACGAGTATTACAATGAAAGCGACCTCCAGGTATGGAAAAATAGATGCTTCAGGAGGGACGGCGAGATGAAGGGAATGGCAAATAAGTTGGCAGACCTGCAATCGGTTGTCAACTCCATGATGCAGAACAATGTCATGCAGCCGCCATTTCCATTAAAGGACACATCGATTCCAGCGGCCAAGAACGATGCCCAAAAAGGGGGGCAGAAAGCAATCCCAGCAGTCCCTCAGCATGACAAAGTGAAAGAACGCTCACATTGGCCTTCACAGGATGTCGGGCAAGCAGAGTCAATGAGAGGGGAGTCTCAAAGGACGCCTCGTACCAAGGGAACTTATGCCAAGGAACCTTGGCATGTTCAAGGAAAGGAACCTTGTTTTGACATGGTGAATGAAGAGAAATCCAAAAGGACGCATAACGACACTGGAAGCAACGCACCAAAGAGGCTGAAATCCGTCAACAGCCGAGCTCCTGGTCAGCTAAGGAGGATTTGAGGGACTACTTCCAAAGGAAGCGGCAGAATGCCGAGGTCACATCACCCGTCAAGCCGAGAACGCCATTCTCAGTAAAGCTAGATAGGTTTGAGGCCCCAAAAAGGTTCCATATATATGACGGTAAGTCAGATCCGAACTTTTACGTCAGCTTATACTTGAATTCAATGACCTTATATACTGGGAACGAACCACTGCTGTGCAAGGTGTTCCCTTCATCCTTTGGGGAAATCGCTTCGGATTGGTTTCACAAGTTGCTGAAAGGAATTGTGAAGAGTTGAGAAGGCCTGGCCGAGATGTTTGCGGCCAGGTTTGTCACGAATAAGTTACAACCATTAAGGGTAGACTCCCTGATGGCTTTGAAAATTAACGAGGGTGAAAGCCTCAGGGCCTATGCCAAAAGGTATTATGAGATGTTCAACCGAATACCGGGATGTAACCAAGAATTGGCAATCGTGTCTTTTAAGAATGGCTTGGAAGATGACTGCATGTTTCGAGAGTCATTGGCAAAGACTCTACCAAAGAGTATGGAGGAGCTCATAGCAAGGATCGAGAAATATGCTAGAGCAGAAGAGGATACACTGGGAGCAAAGACACCAAAGCAAGAAAAGAGAAATGGCTTGCCGAAGCGAGGTTGAGATAATACTGGATTTAATAGACAAGAAACAAGGCTGAGGGCTGCACAGGCAGTTACCACTGTGTTCTGAATCCCGGTTTATAACGTTCCAAAAAGAATCAGGAACCAGCTGTATTACAGAGCGCTGTAGAGGATCCCTAGCGAATTTATGGAGAGAAGTCTAGGAAACCACTGTGCTTACCACAATGAAGATGGACACCTGACTCGGGGTTGTAGAGCCCTAAAGGCACATTTGGAAGATCTGGTCAGATAAGGTCACTTGAGGGATCTAGTAGATGAGGCCAAAACGAGGAAGAGCAAACAAGACTGCCCCCAAACTCCAGCAACACCACCTCCACTAGAACCACAACAAGCAGAACCTTAAGTGATCAATGTGATCCACTCAAATGTTAATGAGAATAATATA